>JAVCKT010009339.1:0-36913 GCA_032273925.1 Rhynchotus rufescens | reverse complement strand
CAGTGAATTGTATTTTGCTAGAATATTGTGAATAATGATCATTTAGGTTATTTCAGCTTTATGGAAATTAATTTTCAGGAGTCTGGAAGACTAAAAACATCAGTGAAAGAAGGATCACTATGATGAGCTGGAAGAGATTTAACTCGTTAAAAAGAAATATATTGACTTAAAAAGCCTGTAAAATCTTGGTTATACTGAATGAAATAGTGATGGGAAGCAAGATGTGTAGAAAATTAACTAGGAGGAAACAGCACTTATTAAATTTTTGTCAGAATCCTGTTCTATTTGCAGTGGACTAGTGTGTGGGTAGGATATTGATTTAGCTGAAGGATTCAGTTTTGGCCAGGTTGGGTATGGGGCCTGTTTCTTGGACTTGTGCTCAGGATCTGAACTGAGCTAAACAAATTCTTTTTGCCTTGCTCTAACCATGCCTATAATATCATGGCAACAAGAATCTCTTGCGGAGAGCCATTAATCATCTCGGACAAGACCCTGAAGTTGTTAAATGGCATCGTTTTCCAGCCCAGGAATAATTAAGACGTGGAGGAAAGTGACTGGGTGTAAACTGCACAGGACGTCAGAGTCCCTCAGGAATGGATGAGGTGAGGGTGCAAAGTGCTGGTGCTCCTGCCTGCTGGTGAATATGTGATAGCCCCGTGCTCCAGCCCAGCAGGAGCTTTGCCTGCGGAGGGAGGATGGTCCCACTTCCCTTCTCCTGGGGGCCGAGCTTGGTTTTTGCTGAAGACGTAGAGAGAGGAAACGGTCAGAGAAAGCGCTCGGTAGAATAATAAGGGCTGATCAACCATGCAAACGTCTCAAAGGACTGTTTGCTTAGAGGGTAACGTTGCTCAAGAACGCCATGGGTGTTTTCATGTCGTTTCTCTGATAGCCTAAGCACTGATATAAATGTGCTTATTCTGGCAAAACATCCTGTCAAAACCAAAGCAAAGGCGAGGAATAGGGAGGGAGAGATGTTTGCTCTACTGGCAGTGATACACATGCTGATATGAGCTGTATTGATATTAGCAGAGTATTCTGATATAGCTAATTAATGAAAGTTTGTCAAGCAAAGCTGCAGCTTGGGGATTATATGTTCCTTTTGCAGGTGTTGAAAGAGAAAACAGAATGGGAAGGAGTCCCACTGTTGCTAATGTATAATGAAAGGAAATACAGTGGTGATAAAGGAGATAGAGGATTTATTTTTCTGTAAGCTGGAGAGAAGGAAGGGGAACGGAAAAAAAAGAATAAAAATGAAACAAAACCCAGAAACATGTGAGAGGGAAAGGAGAAGGGTTTTTAGGGAATAAGTGGGTGAAATTGCAAAAAGGGGATGGAAGAAGGCGAGCCAAGTACAGCTGTTATGGCTGTTCCTTCTGGGTGCTCTCTTCAATGTGGTGCCAGGAGAAATGCAAGAATCCAAGACTTATATTGTTTTGCCATGGGGATTTGGTTGGCAAAGGAGGCAGTGTCTGAGGCAATGATTGCTGATTACTTGGGATTCTTGGATCCCTTTTCAGTAAAGTGTTGCGTAGTTCCTTCTAGGTGCACTTTTGCATTGGGCAAAGCGTTAGTTGCGGCTTTGCTCTCTACGCTGAAGAGATGATAGTTTTTCCAAAGTGACCTTCACATCTCCTGTGGAGCCTCTGCCTGTAAAATAAATGATCTTGATCATGTACTTATTCACACAGGTGGACTCCTGAAATCACCGTTCATCTTTGAACAAATAATTCAGCCATTTTTTTTTTTAACATTTCCTTAAATCATAAAACTACAAGTGTTGGAAATTGTGTCTTATATATAACTTGAAAAGCTCCATGTGCTGCAGTTTCCTTTAGAATGTTTTAAATCTCTTCTGGAGTACAGAAATCTCAAAATAACTGACAGTGGAGCAATCTGAGCAGGAGTCAGTTTGGTGAGTAAGTGTCCTTAGGCAAAATAGGAGTGTCCCCCAACTCCGTTGATACTCATGTGGATGACTTTTAATAACCTTTTATCTCCTTTTGTTTTGGGTCATATACCCAGTAATAACAAATGTCCTGCAGTGGCCAAAGCAGTAACGCTGTGTGTGGCTGTTTTAGTTGAGGTATCATTCATACAAAGATAGTCAATGAAATGGATGTGGTGTAAGATAAAACGTCCATGCTTCACATCTAGCCTTTCATTCCAGCCCAGTTTGATTCATACCTTTAGCATGGCTCTGTTATAGCTGCTGCTTATCATACATTAGCAAATGGTAAACGTGGTTTCATTTATTGGAACTTATTAGCAAAGTTTACAAGCTATAATAATTTTTGATAAATGCCTACACATTACTCTGGTGTATTTCTACACACTGCGTATTAAAGAGGAGAGGAAGAGAGATTGTTCATCTTTGGCATCTTTCAGACTGGCTTGTGAAAGCATCAGGATCAAGCCCTTCAATTTCCAAGCTCACTTCTTATTCCTCTCAGGACAAAGGTGATGGCATATGCTTTCTCTTTAATTAAACACTTGCTGCTTTCTCTACTTATAAGCACAGATGGCTTTCAGCTTTATTTTTATGAGGAAAAGCAAAACTTAAAGATCAAAGGTGTTTGCTTCCTTATCCACGTCAGTGGTCAGAAGCTCCTGATACAGGAGACAGAAAATAAGGGTAATCTCTAGGTTTTGTTTGTGTTTGTCTCTGAAACTCACCAGCAACAAGTAACTTACTTCCGTACTGTGGTTGCATTGTGTCAGAAAATTGCAGTCTCTCATCCTACCAGCCCACTTAAGACAGTATTTGCTGTTCTTATACAAGAGACCACATTTGTATTTTCTAAGTTTCATCTGACAGAATATTACTTTATTCAAGTGTAATTTATTTGCTTATTGATTTGGGTTTTTTTGATTGTCTTTTCTGAGGTTCTTTTAGGCTTTGCTCCTTTACTTTTCTGGTGGATTGCAGCATATTCCATCTGGAGTTGCATACTCTCTGCGTATTTCCTTCATTGCACTATTTTGAAAATGGATCTTAGATGCAATTTCACATGGTAGGAACTTTATAGTACTGAGAAATATGTTGCATCTCTTGGAAATGGTTAGACTGCGTCTGTGCAAGCCAGACAGCTCATATGGGCATTATTTATCAGCAAGATACTTAGCTCTTCTCAGTTACTTCCTTTCTGGTAAAATTGATGGTCCTTCACCTGATCTTGCTTGCTTGTTTGCTGAGTTTCTCCTTGCCCATTGTGAACTATACTGAAATTGCTTACAATAATTGAGCTTTTGCTTCTTAATGAAGAAAATTAGAAGGCTTTTTGCTTCATGTTAATTCATAGTTATTTACTGCAATTGTGTTTATTTCTTGCTAAATAGCTCTTTGTAAACTGCTAAATATATGAAGTGCAGGCTATTTTTTTGCCCCCTACATTTCAGCGAGCCTTTCATTGGCTCCAGTCAAGTTCTTCCCAATTGCTTCAACATCTACGTGATCGTAATTTTTTTTTTTTTGTAACTGAGATAAAGTTGGTTTAAAGTCAGTTAAATTGAAACTTTTTGATCACTCCTCAATTTTTTAAAACTCATGGATAACTTTTTAATCTCAATGAAACGATGACCCATTAAAGGCTTGTAAAATCTTGGTGTTTCTTCTCAGCCTTACATTGAGGAATGCAGCTATAAGCTGCAAATTGCAGCAGTTAACAGGAATGAAAGCATCTTCTAGGTACGCTTGCTGTCTTTATTGAACCAAAAAATCTTTATCCAACCAGAAACAATGTTAGAAATAGCAGCTTCTGCCAGCACTTCTGACTTCCTTCTCATTGCAGATTCAATATCTATTTTTAGTCCGGTTCTTTTATTGTTCTCCAAGATAGTGCAAGTCTCCTCAAGCTGCCTGAACTTTCTGCACAAATTCCAGCAGGGAATCCACACCACACAGCTGGATTAACAAGTTCTTTGCAGGGAAATACCAGCAAAGGCGAATTTCTTCTGGCAGGGGGTTCCTGGGGTGCATGAGCGCTGCCTGGGGCTGTGTGAGGGTCCCTGAGCACAGAGCATTAATGTGGTGAGATAGTAGTGCACTTAATGCAGTGCTGCACCAGAGTTGATTTAGAGGGTGCTGCATTGTTTATGAGGGATTTTTTTCCAACTGGCTCTGTTACCATGAAGATTGAAAAGCTAAGTGAAGGTGAAGGGAATAAGGGCTGGGTTTTTTATTGTTATTATTTTATTTGTTAAAAAAAAAAAAAAAGATTTCTAAATCGCTTACCAGGATTAAGCAGTAAAAATCAGGAATGATTTCCTTACCTTCTAGTTTATATTTTGCACAGCTTATAAAAATGATATAACTGTACTTCATTTGTTATGTCTATCAATAATTGAGTCTGTAATTAAGTGTTTTATTACCAATAAACCCTTGTGATTCAGTGGGTAGCACATATTATTAAAGGCCATTTTTCATGGAGAATTTCTGCTGATGATCAGTTATGAAAGCTATTTTTAATTGAAAAATCAATGACATAAAGCACTTTTGCTTTTTTTTTTTTTAATACTGTATATAATGTAGATATTCCAAACATCACTCTCTGTTTCCATTCTTTGACTCGTCATAGGAAATGGAGCAGATTTTCTAAAGCTTAAACGTGGGTTGTGCGACTCGCACGCTGACTGCACGTTCCTTGCACTCTCTCTCGTGTTGCTACCTGCAGATGCTTTGTTTTGCTTTATTCCCCCCAAGCTGTGCAAACACACATGCCAAGAAGGCAGCCCGATGACAGGATTTCATAACCTGATGTCTGCAGCTTAATTTGCAGTTCTGCAGACACCTTCTCTTTTTGCCCTTCCTTCGGGATTCACGGTAATTGGTATTGGGAAAGTCCATCAGAGCCTGTCCCATAATGGATGCTTTCCGAACAGTTGAATGGCCACCTAAGCTGCTTAGGAAAGCAGACTCATACACCTTAATAGGGTGATTCAATAAATAAATAATAATAATAATAATAAAAACTCTTCTGGTTGCTAATCTATTTGTTTTTCCAAACATTCTGTTTCTTTTGACATGAATGTCCTAACATTAAAATAAGGAGCTGTGTTTTGAGTGCTGTTGCTTTTCAGATTTCCATTCTTAATTTTCTTTTAGGCTTCTGGAATAAATGTTAGGGATACCTGTCTCAGAATATTAAAACAAATTGGTTAGCAAGAAAAATGAGGTTATAGTCTACCAGTGACAGTCTGACTTAAAATACTTCACAGATCACTGCCATTTCATTAAATTTGGACTAGCTATTAAAGAAAAAAGCAACTGGAAGAAAAATGTGGAAGACAAATGGAAGGAAACCCACTTTGTTTCTCAGGTATAGTAGAAGGTGGGTCATATAAGTGAAATGAAGACATTTTAATCTTTACATTTTCAGTCTGAGTATCGTCCATTTTTGGGTCATGCTTAAGTAGCTTTACCTGGTAAGTAGAATAAAATAGATTAGGAATAAGTTGCACCACAGAATTTTATCCTGTAATCTCTGTTACTGTGGAACTTTCTGAACAGCTTGTTGATTTTGTGCTTTAGTATTTTAATAGCATGACAAAGGTACAATGACAACATGAAAAACCTAGATGCTGTAGCTTTGATTCTACCAAGGAAAAAGGAAAAAAAACCTTTGGTGTGAAATGCAGTTCTGAAAGGGGCTTTGCTAGCATTATACCTAATACACATCTCTAACTGTGATAAAACTGTCCCCATCCAGGGGAGGATTTGCAGGCTCTCACCTCGGCTGGATGTGATGGACCTCCAAGTGCATTTTTCCATGTTTGATTTTGAAATGTTTGGAAGTGGAGGGGAAGAGAGAGGAGTTCCCCTCTATGTGCCCTCCAAGCAGGGGTGGTTGTGCTTCTTCAGGTATCATTTTTATTAGCTTGTGCCTGGGTTTGGTCGTGGCACTTGCCCAGTTTGAACTATCAGCTGTAGTTCTGAAGAGCTGTCGTTCCCTCCCTCATCAAAATAAAGCCACTGGTGTGACTGGCTGACAGCCAGGCTGCAGGTTGGAGCTTCTCAGCAGCTCCATGGAAGAAATGACCGGCTTTACGATGATGTCCTTTGCGTAACGATGGAGTGGGAAGCTCATCAGTCAGCTGCCCTTTCATGTTGATGTGAAAAGGCATGAAGGCATCTCAGTTTGCCTCTCTAAAGCAGGCACAGCAGCCTGCTCCTTGACTGAAGAGTGTTTGTTTGGATGAGAGAAGGGAATTTATTTCCCCTTCTTCTGAGTTCATGGATTAATGTTATGTTTCTAGAATAACCATGTTCCTTCTCTTGTAGTGTCTTTGATGTATTAATGGTTAGGACAGCGAGCAAGGCAAGTAAAGCAAATACTTCTGTAATTTTCCAAGAGTACTAAGAGTCTATTTCTATGCTTCTACTAGTAAAGGATTGCACAGACCAAGGAAAAATAAATCTAAATTCTTTTGCAGCCCTCAAAGGAGCTTCTCAAAGATCTTCCAAATGCTCTGTTTGGGATTGGCCTCTCTGGAGCAACTCCTGGAGGATCTCCTAACTTCTGAGTAAATCGTGTAGAAGCTGCTTTAGCTGCATTTTTAGTTGTTGCAGCTCTTTTGTACTATTTCCGCAATATCAGAGAATAGAAACCTATATTTGATCAGAAGGCCGTTGCCCACGATTCTCTTTGATTTATTTTTACTCAAGTAGTGTCAGTTGCCGTTAGATGTGCAATAGACACCTACTGCAAGAAAATGATCAGAGGAGGAAAAAAAAAAAAAGTCAAATCTAGCTATCTTTCTATCTTCCTCTTCTTCCTTCCTTCGTCCCACCGAGTTAATTTACAATAGTGTCTGGGGAGGGAGGAAGGAGGGAAGGAGACAGTTGTCTTAGTCTTGTACAAAAGTTCTGTAATTTGACTGTTACCTCTTGTCCAGCGAGTAGTTTTATTTGGGACAAGAATATGTTAGAGCTGCTTCTTTGTGTGTATATGTGTACTAATAGTAGGGCAGGTGTATAAAATGCTGGATCGCTTTCACTGTGTCCTTCATCTGGTACTTGTGCAGTCTTTCGAAGAACCAGGTGTGTTACTACCATATTAATGAATCTAGTGTAAACATTTTAATAAAGGAAAAACCGTGGTATGAATGGCTCTTTCTCACTATATTTACCTATAGTTTGTGATTTATTCCCTGTGTAACTGATGCTTCTTTCAGTTTGCTATTACCATCTGCACTTTATATTGAAAGTACCAGTTAGATGACCTTTTAAATTATAATTTAATGAAGGCAAACATACCACTGGCACAGCAGTGGTTTCTGCACAGGTCTAGTCTGCCTCAACATCCTGAGCCCTTTTTCCTCCTGAGGAGTGACTTGTTGCAAAAGTGGGACCTGACCCTTTGAAGATGCTTGTTCTTAACAGGTAGCAATTGTTTAGACACTGTGGTTTTCCACAGTGTGAGGATCAGATTCCTAACTTCTTGCCCCCTCCTCTTCCTCTCCTACATTACCTCTTCCTTCATTCCTGCCCGTGCAGCACTCATGGTCCGGAGCTCTCATTCCTCTATTTCTGTACAGCTCGTGGGTAGCCTTGCCTCATCTCACTGGGTTAGGTAATGAGGAGACACACGGGGCTCCTTGCAGATGCTTTCTGGCTAATTATGTGCTCCTGAATTCTCATTTTAAGAGAATCCTTCTGAGAGGGACTGTGTTCTTTCGCAGACCATTTTCAAAAACAGTTTTGAAGTATTTAAGCACTAAGGAAACTATCCAGTGCCTTCTCTTGCTTTAATTCATTTACACACTGTGAAAGTGGGACATTCTCATTACACCTGACCACCTAGAGGGTCACCTTAAAAGCTCTTACAATTAAGTTGTCTATGTCAGTAAAAAGAGGATTTTTTTTTTCCTTTCACATTTTTATTTGATGAAGGCTGGAGTATTGCCTATTGCCCTTTGGAGTTGTTTGGAAAAGTGCAGGTTTTTTCACTTTGAAGTTTCTTTATGAGTTTCTTTGTGTTAGTGCAGTGTTTTTCTTAAACTACTTAGATGTCAAAGTGCAAGAGTATGTGTTTTTTTATGTGTTTTTTTTTCTTTTTTTCAGGCATTAGTATCTAGTGAAGTTAGAAGATGTGTAGCTTCTCTCAGCTGCAATCAAATCTTCAGAAGTTTTGCTAGGCTGGTTCTTACAGTGCTATGTTGTCACCCACCTGGCTATGATAGATAAGTGCTGTCTTAACATATTCTTTATTGATGCTTACAGCATAAACCAAGTATTGTTAGAAGAAAAATACAGCTGAGCTCAAGAGATTGTTATGAATTATTGTACACTTTCAGAAGTACTATATTTAGAAGTACTGTGTTTAACTTAATACACCTTTCATTCTTCAAAAAGTACCTAAACAAGATACAGTGCAAGAAACTGATGAATTCCTTCACTTCCTGTGTAGTTTACATACATGACAGCATCTCAAGCTTTTATGCTGTATTTATGGTTTTTTAAATTTTTTTCCTTTATTTTTATCTATAAATATATATGTATTTATATATAAAATGAAAAAAGTATGAGCAGCATATGGGGGCATGGGGAAAAATGCAAACTGCCTTATTAAAAGCACACATCTTCCCAGGTGCTCACCCCTAGTTTTTGTAGTTTACAGACTGCAGCAATTTATTGCATGTTTTCCAGGGAAGACCATGTTTTGTGTCAGATTCTTAAAATGCCTTTTTTTTGTGTGTGTGTGTGTGTGTGTGTGTGTCAGTGTAGTTCCATTTTGCCCTAGTTAAATGGAAGGCTGCACTTACTCACATACTGTTAGCTAAAATCTGTCAATAAACCCAAGTGAAGATTAAGGCTGAATTTAGGCTCGTGATACATGGATGAATGTTACCCATTCAACTGCAGCACTAAATTTCTTGCTTGATTATGTTTCAGATATAACCCTTGATCTTTGAAAATCTGCAAAACTGGAATCGAGGCCTCTGTGGCAACAGAAGCCTTATATACTATCCTCAGCTCATATATTTTAAGTTATTTAAATTTGATCTTTGGATAACACTACAAACAGAAGCAAGATGACTGTGTGAAGAGATGCGTGTATATTGTTTTCACTTGAGGTGACCAGGCCTTCTTGAAACAGATGGACATGACATCTTTTGCTTCCCAAACAAGACACTACGCATTTCAGGTGGCTGAACTGTAAGCAGAAGTTGCACCTCTTTGGGGAGCTGGTTAGATAGAGTGACCTGTGAGTACATGGCACTGAAGAAGCTGCACAGATTTTTTATGTCCCAAAGGGCAATAGTGGATTATTTAAGTTAGCTCTGTAAGTTAAGCACATGAGAATCATAGAATCATTATGGTTGGAAAAGACCTTCAAGGTGATCGAGTGCAATCGTAAGGCCCTCAACACCATGCCTAGTAAACTTATGTCCCTAAGTGCCTCATCTCCCTGTTTCTTGAATGCTGCCTGGGATGGGGACCCCACCACTTCTCCAGGCAGCCTGTTCCTCTGCTTGACTACTTCCGTGTAGAAGTTTTTCCTAAAATCCAACCAGAACCTCCCCGTGTGCAGGAATGCTTTGTAAAAGCTCAACTGCCTCCCACTGAGGTGGACTTCCCAAGGTATCAGTACTGCTGATGCAGACAAGTTAGCAAAATCCTCGCTGAAGAGGAAGGAGAAGCATTCCTCTTGAGAGGAATGGCCTTCTGTGGGCCGGCCACATACTGTTTGTGCTGTGGGCATCTGCTAGAAAGGGTGGGATGGGGAGCCGTTTGGCATGTTTGGGAGCCCCAAATGTGACACTGACCTGCTTGGCAGCAGGAGATGGTTTTGTGCACCAAGCAACTACTGCAAAAGCAGCTTCATTTTGTGGAAGCACCAGTGATGAGACTTGGGTGCCCAAGGAGCGGATTGATTGCAGACTGTCTGCTCTTAATGGTCCAAAATTTGGAAGGTTTTACAAAACTTATGGTATGAAGTAACTCAAAAGGAGAATAAAAACTTCCATGGATGCAGTTAAGAATTTCTTCTAATCTTTCAGTTACCTGTAGTCGTAGTATGAATAACAATCTGTGATCGTCATTCTGTGCTGAGATCTGGGATTGCAATTGTTTAACTTATTGAGTATGAAACAGGGGAAGAACTTTCTAGAAAAGTGACAGAAAAGATAATGCCTCTATTTCTATACTCCTGAAGCTGTGTAGAACAAGACTCCAAAACTCTGGTCTTTTTTTTTTTTTTTTTTTTTTTTTTTGGTGGTGGTTATTTTAATTTAGCATATACATCAAGGACAATGACATCTAGTTTGCATATGCTTTATGTCAAGGTTTTTCTCTATCTACATAGAAATGAAGATTTGTAAGTACAGAAGTGTCCATATTAATAATTCACTAACTGCCTTATTAAAATTTGTGTCTCGGATTGGGCATTTGTGCTTTAGGTGGTTTAATTTGCATTTGAATGAACAAGTAGAAACTTTGAATTGGGTACTTGATTAGAAAATACTATGCAGGTACATTCTTACTCTCTGCAGCTTTTAGAGACAGACTTGTTTACCTGTATAAGCAAATGGTGGGTTTTTTTATTATTATTATTCAAAATCTTGATTTTTATATATATATATTTTTAAATTTCTGCTCTCAAATCTAGAATTTCTGGTCTTGAGAAATAGGACTTTGTTTCTTTACATTGACATGGAAAGTAGCAGGCTTGCTCTCGTACCCCTTAGTAGTCTTGGAAAGCATCAATATTCAATATGTGAGGTACTAGAGTTAACAAGAGGTGATGACAGTGATGCATGCCAATCCACAAAACAGAAATAGATAAAACTTGCTCCATCTGAGCAATACAGATTCTCTGAATTTTCAGAACACTTAGAAGAAAATGCATAAAACTAAATGTGGAATTTGGAAGTTGGTTTAATACACTTTCTTGGAAGAGACCTTCCAACTTCGGCAGCACCAGCACTGTCATTGGTTAATTGCATATGGAAGACGCAGGTGAATAAACATACACTATTGAAGTGGCTTATGAAATGTCAGAAGACTTTTCTTTCAGAAACTTATTTCAAGATAAAGGAAAATACAAGGAGGAGGAGAGGAGAAAGGAGAGCAGGAAGCACTACCAAGGAAAAGTCCTCATGTTCTGAAACTGGTAGCACATCCACTGGGCTGAATGCTGAAGTGCTGGTGTAGAAGACAACGTGCTGCTGAGTCAGTAAAGATTCTGCTTCAGGTAGGCTAGCATGTGTTATTGTAAGCTCAGTAGAGTTACAGAGGGTATCAAGAGGTAATTCAAACAAAAAAAATATGGACATGACAGAACAGTAAGATACAGAAACATTTTTTCTTTTGTTGGGTATTTTAAGGGATAAGTGACCAGGCAGCAGAAAGTTCCATATAGGGAATTGGATAAAAATTCCACATGCTAGGAAAATGAAGTAGTCTCTTAGGAGTCTTATATTTCCCATTCAAACATCCACTGCTAATTTCGGGTTAGAGGGCATAGTGTGTTCAGGTTAGCAGGTGGTTTATAACCACACTGGAATTTGCTTTGAGAAGATTTATAGAGACTTTAACAAGAAAGAGATAAGCACTTAAGTACTTAGAATTGGAAGGGATGTCTTGGGTCACTAAGTCCAAGCCCGTGTTGCCACAGGCAATCATATCATATAAATTCCATTTATAAATTGACTGACTCCTTTTTAAAACTGACCAAGTTTTCCTCGTTTCAGAGGGCTACGAAATGTCCAAATCTCAGAATTGGATATTAGTGTATTAAAGCTTTGTGCCAGTGTTAAATTTGGCTTAAACTGGTCTCTATCTCTGATAGAGAATGATATCTCCTCCATTAGCGTCTCTTAGTCTCTTCCTATGACAGACTCTCCATTCCTGCCAGGAAATGTTTATCTATTTTAAATAAATCCATTCTTCTTGAAAATATTTCAGCATATCTGTGCCGTTTAGATGGTCATTGTACAAAGACACCTATGTCTGAGGAGATGAAGGAGTCTTTGGGTTTCTATATCTGCTCGTGTTGTTGCCATCAGACTGTAAGCCTGTAGTTATTGCTATCTGTTATGCCTAGGTTGTTAGGCTCTTATGACACTTCCAGGTGAGACACTCCTGAGACCTTGTATTTCTGCACTTCGTCCCACTCTTAAGGAAACCTCCGATATTCCCGTCTGATCCTCTGATGCTCTAGTTCTTTTGATTCTTTTTTTTTTCTTGCTTTCGATGATGCATCTCAACTGTGCTCAACCTGTAGTTCTTATTGGCACGCTGCAAAGTTTATTGATGAAAACAGAAATAAAATATTCTGGTCTTAAGGCAGGTGTTTTAAGAAGTCCACTGATAATTCCCCATTTGCTAACATTAGGCATCCTTTCCTTTATGATGGAGTTAACTTGGGGGAAGGGGGGGATCATCCTTCTGTATGAGGACAAAAGTGGAATAGACATATGTCATGAATATATAAAGATGTGGTGTGGTTAGGAAATAGTGAGGTAGAGGCATTTGTGAAATTCATGGAAGTGATGACCTCTTATTTTAAAGACTTAACCACATCTGCTTAGAAGTGATTTTTCTTACAGCCCTGCAGAGTTGAACCATATTTTTTTCCATAGTTTGCTGTCATGCAAATTAACTGGATACTCAGTTTTCTGCCCACTCTCTCTCAAGTTGGCTACCTTGTAGATGTGGTCCAATCAGATGCTCCTAAATCATGTGTATTTACAGTTCACCCTCAGCTCTATGTTTATTACAACTGATCCAAAGGAACCTATGAATGTACAGCTGTTTTGGGGGGAAATGGAAATGGCTGGATTATCCCTTAATTACTCATGCTGTCTTAGATCTCAGAATAAATATGTGAAACTTTAGGACACGATTCAGTTGTCTGCCCTGGATTTTTATTATGTCCAAGATGATTTTCTTTTATTTCTGCTCATTGGGAGTAAGAAAGGAATTCATAATGCTAAGTAGTAGAAAGTTTAGGGAAGTTGTTTGAGGCAAAGAGCCTCAAGGAATAATGAAGGTGCAGTCACTTTTTACAGCATTTCAAAAGTAGGAGATAATGTCATTGCTCCGACTGTATGATTAAAGCTGCTTTTCTTTATTTACACTTTATCAGTTATGTTGAGGGATGAAATTAGTGCATGAATGTTTTATGGAGTGTAAACCCAATAGAAAGAGTAAGGTAGGGAAAAAAGGCAAACTAGAAAAGAAAGGATGTGAGAATGGTGGCAAGTGCCACCTGAGGAGTCGGTGCTCTCTCTGCTCTGGTTTTCTATCATGCTTTCTTAGCGAATGTCGCATCTGCTGATTTCAAGGTCACTCATCATTTTGCAGGACATAAGGTACCTAAGTTATTGCTAAGTTGTGACTTTCTACCACCAAAAATTAATGTTTTTAATGTTTGACACCAAATCTGATGTTTTTAATGTCTCAGTAATGCTCTGTGAGAAGATAAGCTTTTTGTTGTTGTTGTTGTTTACCTTCACCTTTTGTTTACCTTCACTTTTCTTTTAAAAAAGAAAGGATCCCTTCATCTGCTGCTGAGTAACTGGAGCCGAGGCGAGCACAGTATTAAAATACTGATGTGGTGAGATACTGAGTGGCTGCATGATTTACCACAGAGAGGCAGGACGGAGGGTCGTCTGGTTTCCTGAGAGCTTACTTCATCTTGTTTTCAGAAGTCTGATAGCAAGTGCCCGTGATGGCTGCAATTTGTCTTTTCAAAGGGGAGAATACTTGAGAAAGCAATAGCTCTAACAGAATATGGAAGAGTAGTGACTCCTATGCAGCATCTTATGAGCAGGATGATCAGCCTGTTCACCAGTTATTCTATGCTCAGTGCTGCTGAGAATAAACAGTCACATTTCTGATTGCTGCTAAGGCAGCGCCCTGCTATTCTACATTTAGCTTGAAGAAAGGTTGCTCTTTTTGTGCACTGGTGAACCTACGTGAAGTGCTAATGCCAAACAGCTTGGGTCTACTCCCGTATAATCATGAAATTAGGACTAATGGCTTTCCTTTTCTTAATATGCATAATTTCTAGCCACTACCCTTGCATTTAGTGCAAATGGAGTTAGTGGTAGGGGGAAAAAAAGAACTCCTCTCTGCTAATTGATTTAAATGGGAAATACGTATAGTTCTTTGGAATGAGGACTTTATGCAGTGCCATTTTTGAAACATATGAGACTCACGCTAGTTTAGGTTTACCTGTCAGTAGTTCATTGCAACATGTTTGTTTTGTATGCTCCATCCAGCAAAAGATGTTTGGAAAAACTAGCTGACCCCAGCTGGCTTTAATGGCACTGTATGTTCCAAAGGTGGTAATTTCTTCCTATAGTTTTCTAAGGAAACATTATAGTAATGGCTGTAAGCTGCACTACTTGAGAGTTACGTGTCTGACCTTCGATTTAGCAATAAAACTTGTGGGTTTTTTTTTCCTTTTTTTCTTCCTAATAAAATAAAACAACAAGTAGCATGTCCTGCCTCTGTACTCATTTCTTCCCAGCAGAAGGAAACAGGCAATGATGCGATGAAATACAGGGTGATAGTCCTAAAATCAACCTCCTTGGTTATGAAAGCTGATTTCCTGCAGTAGCAGATGGTGGCCCCTGTGCATACGGTATTTTTCTTACAAATCAAACAGCGTGTAGGCATGGAAATGCTGACCTGGTTTACTGTAACTTGTTTAATCGGTTTAGTGTGTTTTATTGTATTTTTTTAATTTTTCCCTCATTATAAATAATAAAACCCTAGAGAAAAATATTGCCCTTTGTGTATGTGGTGGGGGGAGAGTATCAGGGAAGAAGTGATGAGTATCACTCTTTATATTCTGTAGAATAGGTGGTGATTTTTCCCCTCCCCCATCCCCCAAATTTAACAAAAATATTAAGAAAAAGATCATCAAAAACAATAAAAAAAATTGTCAAAATCAATCTCTTAAATCTCTTACACTTAGATATTGAGCTAAAATATGACTTTTCTGTTTTCAGGGCTAGCTGATAAATTCGATTTTGTCAGTTTACCCCATCTAGACAGCTGAAATCTTCATGACTTGAAGACTGGAGGTTAAACTGAAGACAAATCGAGCTTTGAAGGGACTGTAGATGTTAATAGCCCCAGCTTCCAAAATTGTAATCAAACGGAAGAGGAAAAGCCTGAATGACTGAAAGTGGAAAACACCCTGCGTTCAGTTAAACATGAATGAGAACTTGTGGAAGTCTCATCCAAGTACTGAGACTGTAAATTGTGTTGCTGTGTGGGAGGAGACTGCTACAAAGCAGTAGTAGCACCTCCTTCCTTCCTTTCCCTCTCCTACCTTGTGTGGGAGAGTCATGTAAGGGAAGGATGGTTGAAGTGATCAGGTAGAGCCAGCAGGAACATTCTTCACCCAACTGTGCTAGGAATCTGCTAAAAAGAATATATCTGTATGATTAAAGGCCTTAGGCTTCATCTGTCTAATTCAGAAACTTGAATAATTCTATTTTTTTCCATGAAAATACAAACCAGTGTTTTAGAAGTGAATCATTTCCAAAATCATTGATTTCACAAAACAGCAAATGAACAGTTCAGCAATTAGGTTAATTGATGTTTAGAATTAATTTCTGAAGACATTGAAGATGCAAGTGTGAGTCCCTGGTCCAGTAAACTACCCAGTGTCATGTACATTGAGAAGTATTTGTGCTTGCAAAAGTAGAGTGTGCTGCATGTCTATCCTTACAAAAGGGTCTGAACTCTGAAGAGGAAACCGTAATCCCTTGCACAGTAAAGTCTGGGCAGAGCTAAATATGATTCTTCTCCATAGCAGTGTGATGAGACCTATAGAGCCTATGTTGCTTCTTGGAAATACATTCCAACCTAGCAAGTGGGTGGTTTACAGTATATAACTTTGGATCAAAAGGGTTTGTTTTATTTTATTTTATTTTATTTTATTTTATTTTATTTTATTTTATTTTATTTTTTGTTTTGTTTTGTTTTGTTTTGTTTTGTTTTGTTTTGTTTTGTCTAGCTTCATTGTTGATTAACTGTCTAGGCTGTACGTAAGAATAAAAATGCTTTTGAAAATCCAGCCCATAGTAGCGTCTGAACCGCTCATTTCAGTTTTTGTAATCTGTGGAATCCTTTATGAGTAGGGATGTATTGGACTGGTTTTCCAGATGCTGTTTGAAACTATTGCAGGTGTTAAAACGTAATTCCTCCTCTGCCATCTGAAAGCTACACAAAAGGTCTTAAGAATATCACTAAGGCTTTAATTAATTGATGTCTCTATTAGTGATGTGCAGCAGAAAGGGCAGCAAATGGTTAAAGTTATCCTCTTACTGCTGAGTATATTTTAGCAGACTTCACATTCAGCATTTCATAAGTTTACTTTCAAGTAGGCCGAAGATGTCATCATTAGAATATAGTTATTTGGCTCAGGAACAAATCTGTCGCATAAAGGAGATGTCAGGATCTGAAGTGTTAGACTGTCTTTTATCTCAAGTGTGAAATTTTAATAGCCATTTGAAACCTATTGTGGAGCACTCTTCACTTCCAGCAGAGGTTTTTTTTTTTTTCTTTTTTAGCTTTTAAAAACATATCTGCTTATGTTACAAATGAATTTTGAGTCTTTTGACAATATCTAAAATATTAATGTACAGAAAGATACTAGATAGGTCTCTCTTGTGGCCAGTGACCAAAATACTGAAATTCATCTTTTCAGGAACCAGTTTATTAAAAAAAAAAAAAAAGCAAATCTGAGTAGAGAAAATGGACACTGATATACAAATATACAAGATATCTCATGGATTATAAAATAAATACCCTGGAGCCTTCCATGAGGGAAAAATCAGGAGGGAGGAGAACTCTGTAGCTTCTGCAAGGTCTGCAGCCTCCTGAAAGATGCGCTCTCTGATCCCCTGGCATCTGTATGAGACTGCCCGGTGATTGTGTTGGCCTAGTCTGTCTAGGGAATTACTTCAGAATTAGGGAGAGGTGAGGGAAGGTGTGGAGCATCTGGCAAACAAGGAGGCATTTGGGCAGCCCGGTGGTTTCTTGTTCGTTTTGCTCCTGAGGCTGCATCTTTGTATGTTCTTGCTGAGGAGTGTCCTTAGGGACTGAGCTGTGACCTTGGATAAAGACAAGGAGTTCTGGCTCGTGTAGTCTGAACTCTTTCCATTAAGAAGCAAGCAGTTTGAACTCTAGGTTTTTGGTTTTTTTCCTGTATTTTTTTTTAACTACATAAACCCATGAAAAATCAGCTTGATTTTAGGGTTTTTTTTTGCACTTAAAGGTCCTCTGGGGTTTTTCTTTTCAATCTTAGCACATGCATACACTTGATAAAGAAAAGAAACAGAGATTGACAGTGTTTAAAGAAAGTCTGTTTGCATTCTTTGAAATAATGTGCCAAAAGCCACCACAATTCCATTAAAAGTAGCAGAATGTGAAGAGTGGCTCGTGACAACCCTGAAGAATGTCTGAGAAGCTGCAACGTGGTGGATGTTGTTATTTTGCCAGTGTATGCAGGTAGCTGGGAATGGTTTCATTTCTTTGAAGTCCTGCAGAAGAGATTGGTTTTGAATGCAAATGATGAAGACTGATTAAAAATAACAGCTCATCTATGTGCATCGTGATAATCTGATTAGTGGTTCTTCTTAAAGCTTTATCCTAAGAATTTCATCCATCTTCCCACAGTAGTCAGTGTTCTTATAGATACTTAGTATTGTTCTTATAGATAGAAAGGAAGCTTTCTATCTTTCCCTGTGTGGCTGAAGGTGGCTGCAGCCAGGTTGGCTGCAGAAGCGATTGCCACTTTTGCAAGGAATGACATCACATCGGAATGGTGGATTTTGGATTTTTTTTTTTCCTTTCAAATGAGTATATTGGGAATCCTGCCAGTGTTGTGGCAGAGACCCATAGAGCAGCTCTTCCTCTGGTCTCAAAGCAGCTGCTCTGGTACAAAATTGTCACGGTTCTTGTATCCTCTATAGGCAAAAATGAGCTTGGAAAGAGCAGAGTATGGTACAAATGACATTCCTCACAAAATAAAGTATGGGAACAAATGCTCAAACATTGACTCTAGTCCAGCCTGATAGTTTTGCTTTTATCCCTCAAGTTTGTTCGTTTGTTTCCCCATTTGAAGCTTTCTTCATCAAATTACGAGATACAAATTAAATCCTGGGTTTAAGCTATGCCCTCCCATGTTAGATGCCCTGTTGCTTGCTCCTTCCATCCCCTTGCTATATCCCAGTCCTTAAAATTGGGGTCAACTTTTTCATGAAGGATTGTGTTTTATAATCTAGTTCCAAATGACTGTGGACAAACATCTTTTTGAATAGAGAGTGCCTCTTGAACAGTAAATTATTTTTGATGGTAGCCATAGTGAAATGCCATTCAATTTTACTTCACTGTATGGGAAGCCTGAGCTATGTGGTGAAAATGTGTGACTTGATCTTACGATCTTAGGAAATTAAAAGTCATTTTTAACAGTGTGTGGTTTGGTTTGTTTTATTTTAGCAAAATGTGATCCAAATGAATTCTTGTATGCTGCATAGTAATATGTTGCGTTAGCTTTACAATAACGAGCATGGCAAAGCTTTTATGTTTTTCTAAAACAACTCTTCTATTTAATATCTGACTTAGCAACTGTTGTATAATGCAGTTATACAACAAGTTTGCAAGTTTGAGTTGCAAGGGAGTTTTTCCCAGTGAAAAATTACCAAATATCTGTTTAGTCACTGTAACTTTGTGTGTGGTAGCAGTTGGATTAATAGAGGTATATGAATATGCTTCATTTATTGAGAAAGATAGATTGGTTATGTGTGAATCCATTTGTTTTCTCCTGTACCGTTCAAATTAAAGTAGTTCTAAAAGCTCTTTTCAAGAGAAATCTGGAAATACCTATTTTTATTTATATGATTCCTTTGTTAAGAAGTGCAGTTAGTGTAATTATAAAGGCAAGTGGGTGCATGACATGACGCTTCATTGAGTTAAGTATTTAAAGGCAGTTATATATGTCCTGTGTGTTGGAACTTACTATTGATTTTTGTTGTATAATTCTAGAAGATGTGGGGTAATTCTAGAAGATGTGGAGTTACAGGCTGCATTTTGGGCTTGCATACACAGTTTAAATACTTCTGTGTTTGCTTTTGTTTCCCCCCTCCTGACATGTCCTGATTTTTAATTTTTTAAACTGCCTTGTTAAAAGAAGCCTGCTAAATAAATGAAAATGTCACATACTAAAAAAGCAAAGTGCAATTACTATCAAGTCTGTAAAAACTGGGAAAATCTCTTAAGCCTCTAAATCTTCTTCGTATTAATTTATGCCGAGTCTAGAACTTTGATAAGCCCTACTTATGTGAATACACAAATGATGAATTGGTCCTGTTAAGTTCTTGCTGTTGTTCTTATGGAACAATAATTTAAATTGCAAAGTAAATGTGCAGCTTTGGTTTATGCTTCATTATGAAACAATCTGTAGCTCAATGTTTCTGAATTTGAGAGTGCTGTTTTTATATATAAACCACTCCCCCAAGTCTGAACCAACCAGAATGGAGGCTCTTTCATATTGATGCAAAAATAGCAGATTGCTGTGATTATATTCTCAAATTTAATAACACTTTTTTTCATCTTTATTAAAACTGAAAGACCAGGATGGATCATATGACCATCTAATGTTATATTTCGTATATATGATCTGCAGGATTATTATTTTTCCCTGAAAACTGGATTAAAGCGTTAATGTGCAGAGATGGCGAGGAATGGTTAATGATATTTAATCTCAAACATTTAGTGTTTCATCCCTCTTATCCAGGAATTCCCCTATTTTAATTTTTCTTTTTTTTTTTTTTGCTTTTTTTCCCCTATTCTCCTCTGTTCTTCTAGGAGCCTTCGGTTTTCCTGCCATGTGCTTTTTCACCGCTCGTGCTGCTCCCATTCCTAGACTTGTTATGGTCTTCTGTAGACTCACTAGTTATTGACCAGGTCTTTTTTTTTCCTGTAGCAGCACCTGTGCCAATGCAAGGAAATGCCAGGTCATGTATAGAGTGTGGGTTACATCTCCACGCCACCAGCTTGCCTCGAGGAACTAAGTCCGGCCTGTGGCGTTTGCGCTTGGGCCTGGTGAGGAGAGCGTCCGAGGTGGCCCCGCATGGTCGTCCCGGGGTGCGTGACCACGTGCTGGAGCGTAGGCAGCACAGGCGAGGGTGGCCCTGTGTCCGTCCTCGGCCCGTGGCTCACACGGCATGGATGTAGCCTGCGCGATCCACGTATCCCACCGTATCCCGGCTTGTCCTCGGGTAGGGGTGTTAGGGGTGCAGGATTAACATGTCTGTCATTAAACTGCTCCAAAATAAAACATTTTGCCCTTCAGAAGACATAGCTAGTAAATGATTTTGCCTCTTAAGATCCTGTATTTTTAAGCTATCTAGTTGGAGTGTCCCTGTGACCCCAATGAAAGTAGGTTGTCCCAGCCGTTCAGCTAGCTCCCAGCCTGCTGCCCTTTCTTCAGCAGCCGTACTGCCGTGCTTATCTCTGATCCTGATACCTTGCGTCCTGCCCTGTTCTCTTCATTTTATTTATTTATTGTATTTATTTTTATAACAGTTGAGAACTAAGATCTGGAGAGGCTGCCGGTTCCACCCCAGCCTTGGGAAAGGAAGAATAGAGCAGCAGGTGATCTGAGATGGTGGGTTGTGTGTGTGACGAAGTGATACGCAGCACTCACCCCTTCAATGTTTGCCTGGTTGTGCAACACGCAGGCCTGCTTTGCCTCTATTAGGGGTTTTGTTGCTTTATTTTTGTCTTATAAAGTGTAAGAAAACAGTTACTTTTTATTTGGCAGAGCAAGTGGCAGCATGCTTGTGGCTAGAGAAGAAAATAGGCAATACTTAACCTGGAGCCTTCCTGGGTGTCTGTCTCCTATCTTGTTCCATGCTATTCTGCTATTCTTATTAAGATCTGTTTTGTGGCAAACATACCTTACACAGGCGTGGGGGAATTGAAGAAGAGAAAATAATCTGATTAAAAAATAAAAATAAAAAAGAGAGAGGAACAAAAAAAAATGCCACTCATATTTTCTTGTTTTATGCTTTTTATTGAAATAAGAAGCTGTGCACTTCCTATGAAGAGGGCTAGAGAGACTTATTGCTTATCAGTAGAAGGACTGCTTGATGGAAAAGGAGAAAAATAGCTACTAGACTCCAGTTTTTATGGCTGGTAGGATGTGGAAAAGCTTGGCTAAAAATCAACCTCCTCAGAATAACTTCACTTTCGATAGAGTGTGCCAACTTGATTGAAGATACGAGGGAACTTAGAGAAGGAAAGGGTATCATCTGCCTACAAATGAGGCAGCAGCCAAGGAGGAGCGAAGCTCTTCTTAGGCATCCTGTCCTAAGTGCTGCTCAGAAAGAAATGTCAGCAGAAAACGTATTTTTAAGTTAATGAAATACACCTCAGTGCTTTTACTGCTGTTGTGTGAAAGCAGCCTTTTGGCAAGGTGAAGGAGCTGAACTCGCCCACACCTGCAGCAAGCTGCTGCTCGGAGGCCTCCTCCTGGAAACAGCCAGGGTCTGGAGGAGGTGCTCAGCTCTCAGGGGGACCGGAGGACATGAGCTTACCTGTAAGAAAGTTGTACAGCAGAGTGTGCGTATATATATACATATATATATATGTATATCTTTTATTCATACAGTGATGTTGTTATATGATCCTGCTGATGAGGGAAAGAAGAAAGGAAAAAAGAAGCAAATCTGTGAAAAAAGTGGCAATACTTCTAAGGAAAACAACACAATTTGTGCATAACACATACCTAGGGAGTTAAGTGATTTTCCGAGCTATCCTTGATGAACAGAGTTTCCCCATGTACAAATATTTTGTTCAAAGTTCAGTTCAGTTGGGGATAGTAGGGTTTTCATTATGGTTTTTTATGCTCCACTAAAGAAGATCTCATTGTTTTTAGATTTTCCTGAAACTCTGCTTCACAAGTTACTTCTTCTGTGACAATGGTTTAACTTGCTTTTTGACCACAACCTGTGCTGCTGCCTTGTGTAAATAATTACTTAGCTTTTTCTTTTTTTTTTCTGAATAACCTTTGTAATTCCTATGTGCGAGTGGAATAAAGGCATCCAAAATGTATTAAGTATTCTTCCTACTGATGAATCACGATTTGACATTGCAAACACCTTCTAAACTTGTTCTGGAAGACTGGCATGGCATAAAAGAAAATGCCAAAAGACATTTTCATTTTCCCTGTCAGTAAGCTCACTACAAAAAGAATGGAAGCCAGTTAGAGGCAACAACAGGAACAGCATGCCTTACAAATACACAAACGCAGCATGGTTTTGACATTGTGTTGAGCATTTTTATCCCAATGTAATTGCCCTAATCATCTTTATGTAGCTTAGATGGTTACAGTGTGAGGCATTCATCCTATAAACCTACAATTAGAACACTTAGGCGCTTCCACAGGTGCAATTTGGAGATGATACAATAGGCATAAGAACGAAACTAATTTTATGTTCTAGGAGTATTTTAAACTAACTAAATTTCAGAGCAAGATACATAATTAAATTTGTTCTGCTTCTGTAGGAGTAAGGCTACAAGGACATTGCCAGGTTACAGTACAGCATGAATTGTATATTTAGGTTTCAGGTGATTTTTACTTAATGAAAAATGCCAATCTCGAGCTTGCCTTATGCTTTATTGTAGCAACTTCTTGCTCCTTATGAGAAGAAGTTTGTCAAAAACACCCCCAGATACACTCTTCATTTTAAAAACCCTGCATTACAGTATCAAAACTTTAAATATTTTGGTATAAAGTCAAAAATTCTGTGTTTTGATCCCTGCAAATGTCATTGTGAATGTTTCTCCGACTTAACATTTCTCAGACTCAACTTATCAGTTGAGTTTATTAAAAATGTTTTGCTGCTCTCAAGAGAGGGGAAGTTTTCATTGCTGTTTCTCAAATGATGCTTGTGAAGAATCTGTGTGTACTGTTAAATCCAAAATCATTTAAGTTGTCTACCCCGCATGGCTCTTTACCACCAAACCATCTGCTGCTTAACACTAACCCATAAGTTAGTATGGATCATTTTGCTTTTTTCTTTTTTTTCCCTGATGATGTGTTATAAGTATACAAATCTTTTCAGATATTTAGTCAAGAAGTGATATGTAGCTCGTTAATGCTCCTTGCACAGTAGGAGCTATACCAGAAATTCCTCAGTACAGACTTGCCTTAGATTTCCTTAAGCAAATCCAGCTGGACAAGTTAGCTGAAGGTGTTGGAGTCAAGAGCTCGAATTCCTTTTGCCCTCTGAGAATGAGGAAAATATACTGAGAACGAGGAAAATATACTGAGAACTTGTATGAAGTATACTCGTGCAGTTGTTTTACTGTGGCTTTCCCCAAGTATAATGGCCCCTGGGAAACGAGCCCTTAAAATGTGCTTTGCAACCATTAAGTGTCACTAGGTGTTTGCAATAGAAATGAAGCATTACATGATGCATTTTCCAGGGATTTTACTGACAGAGGAAAGACTTTTCTCTAAACTTAGGTTGCTAACTGTAAATATATACTTCTGTGCTTATTATATTTCCCTTGCTGAAGCTGTCAGCTCTTACGTGGCAGTCTGGTGAAGCTGTGGGTTTATTTGCGAGCGCGTTTGCTGTCAGCACTTTTATCAGCCATAGTGGATCTTAATACAGGCTTTTAAAAGGGCCTTAGTTGTGCAAACAGCTTGAATGATTACCTGAAAGTCAATTTACTTTTAGTTTGCAGTTCCTCTTTTGGAAATATTCTGTGACAAATTAAATGGAAAAATACACAGAAGAGCTGTGATGTTGCAACACAGATGGCAGCACGGGAAGGCCAGGAGAAGGTGGAAGAGAGAACATTTAACCTCAAAGCTGGAAGTTAAGTAAAATGGTTCATTTTTGTTCAACATTCTCTAAAGAACTGAAAGTTCTTTTGAAGTTGCTGTATGATTAAAAGAAGAAGCAATGGGTTTTCACTGTTACACAGTTAATTTACCTTTCTGTGTTAAAATGAAGTGAGTTTAACCTTGCCATTTAGGAAGAGACACTAAAATAGGCATGAAAGAGACTGGGAGTGTAATACCTACACTAAATCATTCTAGTAGAAATAGTATGAAAAACATTAATCTCTGCATCTAGACTTCAAAGAAACGTAACACGGGTCTTTCTAATGATAGAAAAACTCGTGTAATACTTCTGTGTTAGCAGAGATGTTGGCCTATCACTTCTAGAAGAAATTCTTCCTGGATTTTTCCATTAGTAAAAGATACCTTTTAAATGAGTGATGATAACAATTGGTGAATATAGGCTGCCTGCTGTAGTCCACTGCACAGCCTGTGTGAAATAAGTATTCCAAATTTGCGCAGATTCATTCTCAAATTGCGTGGGTGCCCATAGTGGCAACCTCTGGAAATGAAAGCTGCTGCAGGTGGCTCTGTTCACAGGGCTCGAGCAGCAGACCTGGGAACCTTGGAGGAAGGTTGTTCGTGCACACGTGTGAGCTCTGGCTTCCCAGCACTGGGAAATGTGTGAATGAAGCTCAGATGCTCCCACTATTCTTTTCTCATGTCTGAAAATACTTTCTGAAGGAAGCAAACTATTGTATGTGTAAAGGCTCTGGTGAAGATTACCCTCTCTAAAGAATTTTCTGTAATATTGTATAATTAACCCAATTTAGAAACAAGGAAAGACAGGTTTTTTAATGTATAATGATGGCACAGAATCCATAATGCAGGAGATAGTGGATGAGGTTGTGGCTTTTGATTGATTATAGTTGAAGACAGATTTAAAAGGGGGATGGGTGAATGAAATAGAAACTCAAAATGTAATTTTAAAAATAAAAGAAAAAAGAGATCAGGATGCTAATGAAACTTGCAGACTTTTATCAATGTCAGTTTACCAAATTGTGTTATTTTATTTCAGTATGTGATAGTGACATCCCTCTGCCTTTGACCTCTCTCTTTTGCTTCTTGCTGATCCAATCTTCTTAAGGCTCCTGTAATTCTCTCCCATACCTCCTTTGCTTCAAATAGCAGGTATCTGAGGATGGGGAAGGAGTGTGCTGCAGGTGTCTGATCTCATGCACACGAATACTACAGACAAAGGAGGTTTCAGAGCTCGCTCAGGATCTTGTTGCAAGCTGGGGAGCATCTGTACTTAGAGGGCATGGGGCTGGTCACCGCAGCGGTGGTTTGAGCCGGCTGTTCTAAACAGCCTTGAGATAGAAAGTGCTTTAAAATTAGTGTGAGATAGATGGGAAGTGGGTCCTTGTAGGTGGAGAGGGCAAGTTCCTCTGTGGATATAGCAGGAACCATCTTGCTCATGATTGAGAAAAAGTTTAATAGGTGGTTTGATTATGGTTACATTGCAAATATAATGGTTTTTAACAAGAGGAGCATGGGGAGAGTAGGTGCTTGTGCTCGGATTGTTGCGACAGTGGTGTTCAAAGGAGCCTGAAGAAGGGCTTATCTCCCCAGGTGCTACCTGGTAGCTCAGAGCAAGTCATGAAAATAGCCTCACGTTGACAGATGCTGAAGTGTTGCCTTTTGAACACAGAATTTTAGTCAGGGGCCTTTCCAAACATCTAAGCAAAAATCTCTGCAATGAGACTTTCCCTGTTAGGCAGAGGAACTTGGGTATGAGAGCGAAAGCTGCTGTTAAGCTCCTGGGTCTGACTCTTGTCCTCTTTACCACACTGCTGCCTTTGGATAGATTGCTTGCTTTCTCTTAATGAAGTCTAGCAGCTGTTTGCAGTGCTGAATTAAACCCTTGGGGATGTGCATTAGTGAGCAAAAATACTCAGAAGTACATAATAAATGAACACTGCATGGCCACATGTTCAGCATATATGCCTATGTGGTTTCCATGTACCTCATATATATCTTTTGAAGAGAGAACTGCCACAATATCCAGGTGGAAAATACTGTATGTGCTCCTGATTCCCACCAGCCTCCGTTGTTTGCTCAGTTTGAGGTCTGCTCTGTGGCAAGCAAGCAGTTAAAAATACAAATGTGTTAATCAGGGTATAATTTATTTTTGTATTTGTTTGTTACCTTGTGCACCTGATTAGATGGCTCTAACATACAATTAATCAGTAACCTTCAATGTTAACGTCTCAGCACTGTTTAATTAATTGGTTGTGTTGCAGAGGCTCTGCTGGCTAAGAAAGCCAGGAACTGTGCCATGTAAACACTTTTGTTAATGCCAAGCGAAGGTTGAGATGCCTTTTTTTCTTCTTTATTAGCCTAATTGAACTAATCGGCCTTTCAGTGCTTAGGTGCAAATTCTAGAGGCCGTTCTGAAGTGCAGACAAAAGGCATGGAAACGATTTGTCCCGCAGGTGCCAGAGGAGCTCTGCACCTCAGCCAGCATCAGAAGTCTGCTCCAGTGCACAGAGAGTCCCGTGTTTAGTAAGTACCAGTACATAAGGACCAAACTGGGGCTTGGTTAAGGCATCGTAGCTGCATTATGATAGTCACACGTTTCCTTAGCGCCGACGATGTGAGTGTTAGTTTAACCTGTCATAAAGTTACCAAAAAGTTATCTGCTGATCTAGTGAGCATAGAGGCCTTTCATCTTAGCCCTGCGGGTGATTGCTGTAAATGCAGGTATTGATGCTTCTTAAGCGTGGGATCTTTTTCTATGTCCTATGTGAAAAAGGGTTTTTTTGTTGTTTTTCCAGTGGTATCTATGAGAAAAGGAAGATGTGGGCTTCGGTTCAAAGATTTAACACAGAAGCTGTCTGCCAAAGCTGAGCCTTGTCACACCTGTTACATTACTCAGACATTCAAGATATCAGAAATATAACAAATATTCGTTTTAAAAGTAGCACCTCTTGCTAACTTCATAACAGTTGTGTGAACTTGGAAGGAAAACTGCATATTGCAGTTTTGATAAATTCAACCAAATTAAAATTGTTATTGTAGAGATTTGTAACAGAAATATTAAAACTGTAATAATGGAAGTGCCATATATATATGTTGTGAAAGCACCGGAAGGAACAGCAGAACAAGGATTGTAAGAATGGCCCGTCTTGATAACAAGGGACACAGGTCCAGGACACAATTTCTAACAATAAAACCAAAGAATACTTGGATTATGTTAGGACCAGAAGGCTTGTGCTCAGATCAGAATCACATTGTAGATGACTGCTCAGAGCAGCGTCTGCTGCTGACAGCACGATGATAGCAGCGTATCACCAATGCGGTGGTTTGTCCTGCTAGCAGAGCTGGAAGAACAAACGTTCTTCAAACAGAGCAGGGTTTAAAAAGCAGAGAGCAACAACCTGGCCTAAGAGCTGTAGAGTCTGAAGCTAGCAAGGTCTGAAGCTTGGGGACATGAAGGCCTGTGCTTGCGAGCGTAAGTGATTGCTGTCTATGGGAAAATCAGAGCAAAGCACACTGTGGCTTTCAGCTGGTGGGAGTAAAGATGGGAAGCACTCGAAGGCAGGGAATGAGGTGTGAGTGCTGTAACCGACAAGAGCCGCTCCATGATGAGCTGGAGCTGCAAAAAGATGTTCTGGAAAAATCAGTGCTTGTCTTCGATGATGTAGAGGGGTCATCTCTCTCCTTCCGAGCAGACAGTCAGTCTCTATCAGATACAGCTGGTGTTATATGGAAACCTGCCCCAAGAAAAGTGTGTCAAGGATTGAACTGCTGTTCAGACCAGGGTTACCTGACGTCTAGATTGGGATGGGATAGACAGGTTGCTTGCTGGCACGCACACACACGCTGCAGCAAGTGCTGTCTAGAGAACAGAAAAGGCCTTTTGATAGTATTAAACCCCTTACAGAATGTTTTTACTGTAAAGGAAGTAGTTGTCTTTATGTTTCCCTATTCAAAATTTGCTATTAAATAAAAAAGAATGAAACACTTCTTGTGTTTATTCCTTTGGGTTTAATATGACCTAAATAACTACCATACATTGAGAAGAGAGATTCCCTCTGCCAATATTTGACTTCTTTATTCAAGTATGTTTTTTTCTAACCTTCCTGGAGAAGCTGCAAAGTGGACATTCTTATTCACTGCACGCCTCTGCTGGCTTTAGATAAACTAAGTAAAAAGAAATACTGATGACAGTATTTTTCATTTTATTCTTTGCAGTACAGTAAGCTTCTCTGCTTTACAGTAAGTTTCAATAGCAAGATATATCTTAGCCTGGACATTCATATTGCTTTATTGTTTTAAAACTTGGACTAATCTTAAGAGATGGAAGTCTCTAAGTCTGGATATAGTGACCACCGCATTCAGCTGAAGCTCTATACTTGAGGCTTTATGGTCCCAGGTAAGGGGCTATAGGCTAATGAGCAAGGTAACTCAGTAAAGTGATTCAGTTAAATACTGAGAGATTTTAAAATCTGGAGGTAGCTTAAATATTTTTCACAAATACATAATTTACATAAATTTTAATGCATACTGATATTGAAATAGCCAGAAAATCACATTTTTTTTCCAGGAGGCTAGGGGTTGGATATTATAATATGAGAATAGTCGGTGCTGATACATGTTACAGTGCTTTGCTCACGTGCTTTCCAGTAGCAAAAGGTGGATCTCCTTCTGAAATGTCCCTCCACATTCTTGCCCTGATGTGGCTCATCCAGCCTGCTGAATACAAACTACAAAACACCACATGGAAGAGGAGTAGAGCCCTCAGTCATGTCAGTATTTAACATAAACCTGTTTTTACCAGCTAAGATTGGCCTGAAAGAGGGTTGTTTGTTTGTTTGTTTGTTTGTTTGTTTTCTCCCTTCCTTGAATCATGTATCTGGATTCTAGTTTCACACAGCCTCTCATTAGGATATTGGAGAAAGTTAGGCTGCCAGCTGTATCGTAACATCCTAGTCTGAAGATGTTTTGTTTTTCTCAGTAATTCTGATACTCTTGTACAGTCTATTTGTTTTACTGTTCCAGATTCTTCATTTTTCCTGAGGAAGACTTGTGTACTGTTTCAAATGCTTAGCCTGATGTGCTGTTTTGGAGACAAATTCCCCATAATGCAGAGAAGTTTATTTGCCTTCCCTTCTGAGCTTGCTGAGGATCATGTAAGCCTTTTAAGCCTTTTTTCTAAAGATCTTCTGTTCCAACAGTACCTCAGACTTGCTTGAAATGATACCAGGAATAAAATTCAGCCAGATTCTCTGGAGAGATGAAGATGGCCTTCATAGGCTTTGGAGGCAGCAGCAGTATCTTGCAACAGTGCTTTATTGTTGGGGTTAGGAGCTTTTTGTTTATGGAGTTTGTCAGCTTTTGATAAAATAGATGGAGACTAGAACATCTGAGCCCTTATGTCATTACAAAACCAAAAATGCTTTAACTACCTGTGTCTTAGTCTTCAAGAAAAACTCTTCTTCCTCATAGCTGCCTTCAACATGAGAACTGTAGCTACAGAGAGAACTCCAGCTTTTTAGCTTTTTTTCCCGAGCTTTTCGGCACACTGTTCTGTAGCAAACACTATATAAATTACAGGTGTCTGCTGCCCCCTGAGAGCCCAGACTGGGATATTGTGCAAGGACTGCTGGTTGTCCAGCCCTTGGTCCGTTGTCACTTACAGCTCGTCCAGCACTGCTAAGTGCTGACGACCCACAGTGAGGGGCACTGTACATCTCTGAGGGGTAAGGGTGGAGGGTGCTGTTCTTCCCTCACCTTCTGGAGAGGGAGCTGAGCAATGGACACATCCTCTGAGCTAGTAACTGCCTGCGTGCCTTGTGTTGCATGCAGTGCTCTCTGGCTTTTAAACTCTGAGTCCCCCTTTAAAGAGCAAGGATGCTCTCGCTCTTTAAATCCTGTCCCTGTTCAAATCCTGTCCCTGTGAGAGACAGGATTCATGTGATAAAGCGAGGCAGGAGCATTTTTGCGAGCTGCCTTGGCAATGCGGTGAGGAGAGCTTTCAGCCAGGGAGGCAAAGCAGCGCTGACGGCATGCGGTTACGTGAGGGAGCCGTGTTTGTGGGTGGCAGATACATGGGGGAGGCTGCGGGGAGCAAAAGAGCTCTGGGAAGGCTAAGAGAGGTCAAAACTACACGTCAGTAGCCTATATACAAGTGCATACAGCTTGTGAAAGGGCAGGAGCGGGCAGCTAAAGCGTGTAGGCACAGAACCATAATTCTGGATAGCAGCACGGGGCAGCTTGTGAAACTGGAGCTTTGTGGTGGATGGATCTGGGGTCTTCGGGAAAGAGAGGCAGGGGAAAAAATGGGGGAAGGGCATTGCCCTTTGTGTGAAGAAGCAGCTCAGATACCCAGAACTTCTCTGTGGAACAGACAAGAGGCTGTTTGGAGACCCTGTGGAAGGAGTCAGTGAAGGTGCTGACCTGGTGGGAGTTTGTTACAGAGCATCCAGGCAAGACAAAGTCTTTAAGCAGCATGAGGAAGTCTGTGTCACAGACCCTCATTTCTAGAGAAGACTTCGATCTCCCTGGTGTCTGAAAGGGCAGCCCAGCAGGATGCCAGGGATGCAGGAGGCTTCTGGAAGGTATTGGAGACAAATTGTTTGCATAGATATTAATAACTTCCTGACCTGTTGCTCATGAAGAAAGTGTTTCATGATGTGATTTTAATGGTTGTAGCAACCATGAGCTTGAGATCATGAGGGGAGACCTGGTAGGTCTTTAAAGATTGTACTCTCTGAGCATGAGCAGGCAGAGATCCTCAGTGTCATGGTTTTAACATCTGCCAACAAGATCTGAAAGGGTCTTCATAGAAAAACTGGCCACGAGGCAGCAGTTTACTGTGGCAGCAAAGGGCCAACAAGTTCCTGAGCTGTACTGATGGATGAACAGTGCAAGGTGGAAGGAAGTGATAACTAGGAAAATATCAGTAAGCTGGAGAAAACCCACCAGACTGGTCCTTTGGCCCAGAGCCTTCACCTTATGGGAAGAGTCTGAAGGGAAAGAGCTTATTCAGCCTGGAGAAGAGGCAGCTTTTGGGGAACCTAACAGAAGCCTCCTTCCTATGGTAAAGTGGCCAAAAAGGCAGAGCCAGGCTCTGTCTGCTGAGGTGCACAGTGAGAAGGTGACAGACATTGATCATCCTAGACTGAGGTTTTGAACAGGGATAAAGTCTTGAGCAGCCTGGTGTTATCTGAGAAAGCTGACCCTGCTTTGATCAAGGAGTTGGGCTGGAGACCTCCAGAGATCCTGTCCTACCTGAATTACTCAGTGATGTTTCTGTGAAATAGATTAATCTATCCTTTCTTTGCTCGGTCTTCTTTACTTTTAGTCTTGATACTGAATAGCAAGATTGGAATTGGAGAATATATGGGATTGTAAAATGAAAATTATTTGAAATCTTTTGTAAGGGAGAAAAACAATCGTTGGGTACCCTTTTTTTTTGTTTTGTTTGTTTTTTGTTTTTTTTTTTCCACCATTTTATTTTATAGGAAATGGTGTGCTTGAAAACTAGGTAGTGCTGATGTAAAGTGATGTAAAGTGATACGGTGCAAATGATGACTATGGTGTTAGCAGTGTAAATTGTGGTTTTTTCTTCTAGAATAACGATAGTGTTGAAAATGTTCAATCCTAGTACAGTTCATTGAGGTGGTGGTGGGGAATGTGTTGTGATCCCCTTTAATGTTTCTCTCCTCCCATACTTTACTACAAAGGCATGGCATACTTTTCTTGTCGACACAGAGTATTAGGAATCTAATACTATGTATTTGGTAAGCTCTGTGTCCTAAGAACTGGAAGCTAGACATACTGGTGCCAACCTAACTGCTAAAATCATTTATCAGATCACTTCAGGGCTTTTCCCTGCCTTTGCTATACCAGTCTTTTGATCTCTTTGAAGAGTTATGCAATATGCTCTCGCTGACTTTCGGCAGTGGTAGATACAGAATACAGTGTCTGGCTTCTGAAATCAAACCTCCATGGGCACAGTCTGTGCAGAGCCCTGCAGTGTGACACTTGAATTCTCAAAATAGACAAGTCCCACTTCTGTAAAACAGTTGTTTAGTGTGAATGACAACTCAAGGCACCTGAACTTAATTTTCTGCCTTCTTTTCTCTCTGTTTATCAGGAACCGTTTCCAGCTGTTCCCTTTTCAGAAAAGGCGTGACTTAGGCCAGCTTGTGTAGCCAATGCAGAGAACTCATACACACCGTGTATATGTCTGTGCACTGTAGGGTGGTTTTATCTTGTCAGAGAATGTTTTCAATTGGTTTTTTTTTGTTTTGTTTTGTTTTGGTTTGGTTTTCCATTTTGACCTCTATTCTGCATAGAAATATTGGAGAGTAATGCACGTACTCTTGTCTAGCTGCAGCATCTTCATACCTTCCTGGCTATTCCAGTAAGACTATGCCTAAAAGTGACTATAAGAAAAACTGTTTATGCCATCATATGTATTTAATCTACAGTTTTTAAAAGCTCTTATTTTCCATTGACAGATTGCCTCAGTAGTTTCATTGCAATAAGCTGTCACATTGGCAGGTCCCATGTGTTCTGTCCTTGTAAGAAAAAGAGTAAACTGAATTATGTGTTTAAGTTCTTTGGTGTCTCTTTTTCTGTGAGTTCTTGATCAGAGACATCTTATCTCAGACCCACCTCTTCACTGGGCAAAAATCACTCACTGGGTACAGTTTGAAAGCCTGTTTGTCCTATGAGTAGTTATAATTTGGTTTTACTTGTGGATTCTTGCTTCCTTAGTTTTCAAATTTCTCCCATGAAAGTCTTGAGTCCTTCTTGAGAAGTTGTTTGTAATTGTATTAGGAAATTTCATCACCAAGGGTACTCAGTGCTCTTTAAACATATCTGTAGTTTTTACTCTGCTGTTATTCAGCAATATTGCATTAAAGAAGCAGTGTTTCCGTTCTTGTTCCAGCTGCTTTGGAAATGGAAAGAGTGGGGACTGTCCAGGCTTCCAACCGATGCTGCCTTTCTGCACTGCATAACCTGGCGCTTCCTAAGCTTTTACTGTTGCAAAGGCATTTTTTGGATGCAGGTCTCACTTTAATCAAGCGGGTGACCTGAGGTAGCATGACATTCAGTGTATGTTTTCATATTTATTACTCTGGATATGAAGTCCAGATTCTGAGAGCTCAAAGCTCTCTTAAAACAAGGAATTTCCTCTTTTATCTCGTTTAGCTTCCTTGTCTGAAAAATAGGCATGGTAGTACTGCTTTTTTTCCATAGTTTATATAGATTTTGCAAAAATGCATGTCAATTGATTCTTTCAAACTTTGTTATTGAAAAATAAAATGGTATGAAATATATATCAAGTACATGGGGGCCCTTACATGAGCAAAATTTTATATCGACCTCAGCATTTTTACAGTACACTGGTACACGTTTTGCAATTAATTTCATCTGGAAAAGGGATGAAAAGGCAAATTTTTCCCCTTTGTCAGCTACTTTGTTTTCTATAGCATTGGTGGAACTGGTGTAGCTCATGTGTCATGTTGTCTGCTGGGTTTATAAGGCAAGAGGTAATTAATTAAGAATCTCCGTAGAGCTAATTTCTGGATCAGGTATAACCCACAGTCATCTCCTGCTTTGAATTTTTTTTTGTGTGTTTGTTTCTGCTGGGAACAATGAAGGCACATAAAGAAAACTGATGTCTTTCATTTTGTTCAGAGCATCTGGTTTGTTGTCTGGGGAGGAGAGGAGAGAGGAAGAGGGGATGGGACGTGATGGGTTGTTTGGTTCTGCTTGCCATTCACACTGTAGTTTTGGAAACTTTCTGGGGAGGAAATATGGATTCAACTACAGACAAGAGGAGAGGTAGCAGGTGTCAGCAAGCAAATTTGGGAGCAGAGGACTCCCACCTGCAGCTCCTTCTGTTTGTTGTACCTCCTTACACTGCAGCCATCAAGCTGGGTAACGCTTTTCCTCTCCTTCCTCCCAGAATAGATTGAGGATGGCAAGTACTTCCTGATTGGAAATAGGGTCTGGATTATTTAGATTTTTGAAATTGCTCCTTTTTTAAAATTCTTATTTATGGGTGGACTTTACTGAGTCTGGAATTCCTAGGGCAAGGAGAGGACGTGTGTCCTTTCCCTGCCACCTGTGTGACGTGTTCCCCCTGTTCCTGAAGGGAAGGATGGGCGTGCAGCAGAGGTGGCCTCCAGTCTGTTTGCTCTCATTCCATGTTCAATAGGATGTATCTTAATTTTGAAATAAAATCTTTGAATTTAATGACCATAAAGAATTGACTATAAAACAGGTAATCTACCTAGTAAAAAGAAACAAAAAGCCCGTGCACGGCCGCTGTGTCCCAGGCCTATAGCCCTTGGGAGTGACTTCTGTGCAGCACACGAGGAGGCACAGAAAGCTTCTCTGCATGGATCTCTGCCTTCTGGGAGCAGCTGCTTCCGTGCCCTACCTGAACTACTAAATTTCAAGTTGGATGTGGTGGTGGTGGAAGAGAGCTAAGGTAAAGTCGCACACTTGGAGCTTAGCAGTTTGTTGTCAGAGACAGCTTTCCTGCTGCAGAGAAGCCATAAAGTACAACATGGTCATAACAAGGATTTGTTTGTTCGTGTTTTATACACAGCTCTCACCAAATGACTGCAGAGGTGCATGGCAGTAGGAAATCAGACACTGGGGAAAGTAGATGATGCCTAGTGAATTTAATACATTATGTTGATATCTATCTGCACCAACTCTGCTTTTTTCCCCTCAAACCTTGATTCTTGGATAAAGGTACCGTTTATACCTTAAATAATCTCATGCACTTGTAATTCCTTCCTTTGTAGGAGGCAGCTGCAGACCTAGGTCAGGGCATGTCAAAATCCATTTTCTTCTCACCAGTGTTATTCTCTACCTTCAGGTTAAACGGAGTTGACAACACATGGTATCACATTAGCTGGCTGTCTTTATGGGCGAAGGCCAAATTATTTCTGCCCACTGCTTTTCTTATCTCTCCAAGGAAAAATGGAGGCATTTATCCTTCCTGGTGAAAGACCACATATTGGCTAATACAAGTCACTGGGTTATTAGTATCAAAGACCGTAGGCAGTCACTGCAGGTGAAATACCTCAATGTCCCTAAATCAACAAGTATCACTTCATTTCTGTCTTCAGTAGAGTGGATAGATACTCATCCAAATGTCTAGTCCTGATATTCTGACAAAGTGAAATAGCTGGGAAGTAAATAATATAGGTTGTTATTTGTTTTTTGTTTTTTTTTTTACAAAGGGCAGAGGTCATTCTCATGGTTGGAAGGGTCACAAACGAAAATGGAGTCACCAAGTAACACTCCTGAACTTGCAAAATCAATGGGCTTGGCTGTCACCATATTAGTGTGGTTTCCAAAAAGGTTTTGTTGCCATTGGTCTTAGTGAGAAATAGGAAGATGCATTAAAACAGTGAAACTGGAAGTTTCTTGGCTGTGCCTCCAAGTAAGTTCCCTGAGTTTCTCAACACTTTGGGCTGCAGTCTGACATTGTAATCAGTTATTCAGCCGACGGCTGATCAATTTCTTGAAGGAATGTTAGAAAGTTTGATTAATCTTGTGTGTCTGGAAAGAGAAGCTGAGTTCAGGAAGAGAAGAAACATCCCCAAAGAGCTCTGTAAAAGAGGATCAGAGGTAGATTAAAATGCTTATGGGAGAGAGTTCGGAGGACAAATATGTTGCTTAGGATGGCAGATAACAACAGATAAGCACTCAACTATTTAGCTGAAATTGCTCGTCTCATCAAAACATTCCTAGATACGCACAGTCTCAAAACACAGGAGACAGATTTGGGATTCCTTCTTTGAAACAGAGACTGTATCTGTCCTTTCTGTGAACTAGAGACAAAAAGATAAAATCTTCTTTCCCATGTTGGAGAGCAGTGAACAGGAGAAAAGACTTGTTTATTTAATCCTATCTTCACAAGATAGGATTGAAAAAGCAGCAGTTCAGAAGTTCTTCAAGAACCGTTGCAGGCAAAACTAGTAACAGATTCTTTTTGTCATTTATTTACCACATTTACAGAATTTACAGAATTACATCTACTAAATGCTTTGATCTAGTTTTAGTACTACAGACTAGATTAAATGGCTGTGTGGTGTTCTCTTTTTGTTTTCAATATCTGTGAAATATATGCTGGTGTCTGGGGAAAGAAATATATTACTTATGTTATCAGTGAAAAGTAGTACACTGAACAGTGGTCTATTAAATTTTTTTTTTTTTAAGTTGTCTAACTTTAAGGATAATGGTGGCACTTGCAGCTAGTTCACATCAACATTTCTATTAGAAAGCGCTTTTTGTCTGCAAAATTGGAAATGCACTGATACGCTTTATTTGGCACTTCTGCTTGTGGGCAAATCTGTGCAAAGTTGAGCACAGGTGTTTGTACCTCTGTGGCAGAAGTGGAAATGCTTTTCTGCAGGACCGAAACCTGGTAAATTGGGGGATGGTTCTTTCAAACTCCCTAAAACAACGTTTTTATTTTCTGTTTTGTGACAAGTTCGCATATATGTGGGCCTGCCTAGAGTGTCACTTGATCATGCAGCTTTGATGAGAGGCCTATTGGAGTTGTGACAAACTGCTCTATAAGAACTCTATAAGAACAGGTGTAGAAATGGAGGTGTTTGAAGCAGAGCTGGGAACGGTTGCAAAGTTATGCACAGAATTACTTATTTGCAAATAGTTTGAGCAAAATCATCACAGGAATTTAGCTGACCAAGCCAGGGGCACCAGGGGTACCTCCATCTCAGTCACTTGTCGAAGCCCTGTCTGGTCTCAGTGAAGTAGGGCATGATTCACCATGGAAAAGGCCTTGTGGCTTCTCCAGAAATGCTTCTGTCTCTCCTGTGACAATAATGGAGATACTCCAGTGACCTAAAAGCACACAGTGAGGTTGACTACAATGAAGTTGAGGCCTGCGCTGCCATCCAGAGGGACCAGGACAGACTGGATGACTGGGCGGTGAGAAACCTCATGAATTTCAACAAGGGCAAGTGCAGGGTCCTGCACTTGGGGAGGAATAACCCTGGACACCAGTACAGATTAGGGGTTGACCT
>JAVCKT010009337.1:0-12746 GCA_032273925.1 Rhynchotus rufescens | reverse complement strand
ATTACTTTGAGCATTTTTTAAAATCACATGTCAATTAGAGTTTGGTGTGATTTCAGCTCTTGTTATAGGTATTTTCATGCCAGTAGGTATTTTATCAGTTGGACAAAGCAACACATAAAAGTCATTTCAGCTTTCTTCATAAATACGCCAACTTGCTTTATGTACATTTGCTTTCTACAATAAATACATTGATAAAAAATCAGTCTAGACTTAAATAAATGAAAATTATGCTTATTAAATCTAATGCCTGGTGTCAAAAGTGAGGTGTCAATCTTACCTACCTTACTTCTCAGCAAGGCAAACAAAGCTTCTAATTACAATGTTTAAGTTTAAATATAGAATTGTTCAAATAGAGAAAACAATGGTGCGGCTGTTCTTTCCCCAGCTATATGATTAAGACTACTTATGTCTCATTTTATGCAAAATAAATGACACATGATTGTGATTTAATTCACGCTAGCTAAATGCCTACAGGGATTTATGACAAGGAAAGCAATAACAGTCCATATCTTGTTACTTGTCAATAACTGCATTCAGAACAGCAGGGAGTGGTTAAAAATAAATAATTTCTCAGAAAACCCCTACATATGCGACAGGAGCAGGATTAGAGTAATTTGCATCACCTTAATGTAAGGTGTAATATTGTAATATCGTGTCTATTATAAATCAAAGTTGTTGCGTCCTATTCTGCCTTATGTTTTTCTCCCTTATATAATTTTCTCCCCCACTGTCTGATCCAACATGCTCTGATCTCCATGGCTGGGGACAAGATGTGAGCTGTGTTGTTCGCTGAGCAACGATATGATGGGGACTGTGGTGACTGGGCTTGTCTGTGATGAAGATGAAGATGAGCTGGGACCCCTTGGAAAGGGGAATCTCTACTGCCCTCCTGTCTTGGACCAGGGGAAGTAATTTCAGGAAAGCCCCTGTATGTCCTGGAACTTTAAAGATATTGGATGCTAGCTCCAGGTTCAACTTTGAGTCAACATGATGAGGTTTATTTTAGCCAAGGTCAAGATTTTAAATAATAAAAAAAAAAGGACATTCACAGAAAAGGTTCTAGAAGAATTTGGGCAGCTTATTACACTCTGAGAGGTGTCGGTTCTGGTATTGCCAAACGTGTCAAAGAATCTTACTGAAATCTCATGTAATTTCGAGGTATGTACTGCATGATGGTCTCAAAATGCCTCTTGACCATCCCAAGGCTCAATAACATGGTACTGGGTTTAGCTTTATCTTTTAAAACAAATGCAAGCATGGCTGTTTATGGGAGTGACATCACTTTTGAAGACCTGATTTCTGTGCTGCCTAAAAGGCTAGACAGAAAGAAACAGAGATTTCTTGTTCTTCCCTGCAGGGGCATAAGCATTAAATCTGTTAATTATGTTTATAGTAACCCAATATTCCTATGTCTGTTATGAGCAGCAATCGCCAGCTGTATAGAAGAAGCAAAGCAGCAAGAAAGAAGGGTGCAGGGCCAAGTTCTGTGCTCTTGCTTCTAGGCTTTCTTGCATATCCTCTTATTTATCATCCACCACCTTTGACTCAAGGTTGACTCTTTCCTCCTGTGCAAATACAATCTGCCTGGAGTTTTTCTCCTCCTTCATCTCCACTGCATGTGAGTTTCTTGTCTTCTCCTGCAATAAACATCTTACTTAAAGAAGAGCTGCTAGAACTCATAAAAATATTGATGCAGTTACATCTGCCTGAATGAGTCAGTTCCCCATCTGTATCCCTGTTGCCATAGGGCATCCCTTCTCAAAACAGGCCTTTTTTTTTGCAAGAGTCTATGCAAAAAGCAAAGCAGGTTATTGTTTTGGAAAGCAAAGGTAAAAGAAGATGACATTTTTTCTCCTCTCCCAGTTTTTGTTGCATGTAGCTTGAAACTTCAGCTTGGTGAATGAATTGCCAGAATCTGGAATGTTTTATCCTAACCTTTATGGGTAATCCTGAAAGCCTACCTAATCAATTGAAGATCATAAAATACTAGACTTAATACTGCAAAGTGCTGCTTTATAATTCACATAACAAGCTCCTAAATAATTCAAATAGCAAACATATCCCGCTACTCAGTGAGGGGAGGTTGTTTAGATCAGGCTGAGAATGTCAACACATGCCACATTTCATGGATCTACTGCATTTCAAGAACCCTATTAAGTTAATTGCTGGTTTCTGACAGCAGCGAGCATGCCGGGAGCGGGGTGATCTTTATTAGCCTTTCGGGCATTTGCAAACATCAACCATTTTGCCCCTACTTGCATATACCAGACACGGCATGGAGGATGTAAATCAAATTGCCACCTTTGTATTAGATTCATTTGTGAATTAGAAAACAAAAAAAGGTTCCAATGTCAATTGTTCGCCTATTATTTTTACAAAAATATCGTATATACATACACATATATATATTACAAAAGTCTAGTGAGTACAATCAAGCAACTACATCATTTTATGCTGCAGATGTAATGCACATGAAAAGGTAATCAAACTGTGGTGCCTCACATCTTAATGATGGTACTTTGAAGACTATAAATACAAAAGTTTCAGAGTGAATTAGCAGCACAACATACTTTTCATTAGGTACCTCCTTTATAGTATTAACGTGCACAGGTGTTCTTTGCTCTTATATATATATTTTAGACCAATGTTTTGATTTGTGAATACCCCAAACACCCTTTTGCTCAGCGTATTCATTATCCATCTCTATTTTTTAGCTATCTAGTGATTTCAAAGAGTTCTGGGAGGGAAATAGGAGGAGGAATAAGAAAAAAAATCTCTAAAATTATTCAAGATGAAGCTAGCCATCCATTCATGGCCTGAACCAAACATTCTTGAAGTAATTTATGAGATTCAAAGATACTTTCATGATCTTTGGATCACACATGGAGCTATATTAATTCTACCTGTCATGGATCACCCAATTTTCAGCTGGTATATCATTAGTTTCAGTATTGCCATTCTAGCTAAAAATCTTATTCAGATATAAATATATAACACAAATAAAGAAAAATAAATTTATTTAGCTACATAAATTATACACTTCTATTCTCATTAAAACTGTATCCTTTCATTATCATTTTAACTTGTCAATCAGAGCTTAGATAAAACCCTCAGTTGCATTCAAATGTGTTGCAAATATGATACAACATTCAGTTACTTCTCAGAAATAAGCTAGTGTGAAAAGAAAATATAATAATTAAAAAACTATCCATTACAGCATGGAGAAACACCTTTTTTTTGCCTTGTCTGGACTCTTAATGGATTTACAGTTTATTTTTTAATCTGTCCATGGACTGTTGTATTTCACTACTTATCTCTTCATTAACTACCACGACAGCAGACAGTATTGTTGTATAAATGTTACAAACACATTTCCAGATAAGCTTGTTCTTCTTTAGAATCAGTACCACACATTTGAGATGTTTGAAAATTTCTAAAATTACATTTGCTAGTTCCCAAATTGACTTTTTTTCATTTATTTAAAAAGCCACTGTAAGAATGAGCCAATTCACCAGAAAAAGCTGGACTCCGCTTTTACATGCGTGCTGCGTGTATATGTGTTTGTGTCTGTGTACATAGATATAGCATATATATCTGCCTGTGTGAACATGTGCTCGATATTGCTATGAGAGAAGCCAAATGTGGAAACTGTAAAAGACTGACTGAATTTTGCAGTTTCCTGAAGATAGGACCATTGTGGGTTAAAAATTAAAGGCAAACAATCTTCCTGCATAATGGCATAAGACAGAGCACATATGTCTTATCTCTTCCAGGATGCCAAGACATATTTCTGCAATGCATGAAGTGTGCATTAAACCTTTCCAGTCACAGAAAGAGGACTATACAAGTGTTGGCTATTGCAGGATCATGAGGTGCTGCAAAGATGCAGGCATCCCAACAGCTCTCTGCGAAGTCCCGTGGCACATCGGTCTAATTTAGATTTTATTAATTGAAACCTTCTCACTCACAGAGATCGTATTTGAAAGGCACTATAACAATGCTGTATTTGAAAATATCTCTTTAAAAGACAAAATTTGTCAAGTACTTTCATGTCCCTGAGTGGGTACTTGAGAACTGAACAGCAGATGTAGAATTTACACTGAAGTGCCTCTCTCAGGCAGTGGACATGTACAAAAAAATGGGTAAAATGTATTATAAGCTCTCTACAAAGGAGTATATATGGGTTTTAAGGCTGCAGCTTCCACACTGCTGTTCAAAATACAGGTGTCCAGGTAAAATCCTGCGTGCTTCCATTTGTAGCTCCTTTAGCCTCTGCAGATGACATAAAAAAAAGCAAGTCTAACAACATGCATGAGCTGCAGCCACGTCTGATGGCTCATGAAGGATTCGACCGTGCATATTTTGCTGGAGGAAATATGTGTGCTATTTATCAGATATGCTCGTCTCTTCTCCAGGGCTGCCAACAATAATGTTATGCAACGTTAAAGAGCAAAATGACGGATCTTTAGGTCTCATGCCAGGAAGTGATCTCTGATAACACTGGGAACTGAATACAAAAGCAGGAATTAGAGAGATGCAGCAGTTTTGAATGTTTCGGACCATTTCATAATTTACTAGAAAGTCCTGAATTTTTGGCTTAAGAAACAATGGCCTGTGGAATCTTAACTATTAGGCATCCAGCAGAGGTTTTATACAGTAGTTTCCCTTAATCTCAAAAACATCTGTTCATTTTAAAAGTAAATCTGTACACAGTTTACATTTCAAGGAGAGTCAGATTCCGTTCTTCAATTTCCTCTTCACGTGCGCGTGTGTTTGTATCGTTTATAGTCGTGGCAATCAGCGTGGTTTTGATCCCCGCTTTCCTCCTCCTCCCAGCGCTGCCTCTCCCCTTGGAACACGACTGGCTCATTTTTCAGGCACGTCAGGTTGAAATGAAAACGATTCCGCAACAAGTGTCAGCATGGGATATTCTCTTTGTGCTCAAGTAGGAGCACCCCGAGCAATGCAAAAATAAAAGTAAATACCTTCTGGAGGCAGGGAAAGGATTTTCCTTGTACTCGGAAGCGGCAGGACTTCCAGGGCATATCAGCCAATTGATTACCCATTCAGTGTACTTTGTTTCCTTTCATAGCACAAATAAGATTTACTACAATTTAGAGCGGAGATGAAGTTTTGAAGCTTCATTGATTTTTCAGCTTCAAAGCAGGAAGGCCTCCAGAACAGAGGCACTGGGTTCCTACCACACAGAATTGATTTTTCTGGAGGCAGCTCTTCCATTCACTGACTTGACTGGAGGCCCTTTTCCTAGGAACGCATTCCCAGTAATTCAAGGGCTGGCAGTGAGCACAAGGAGACATTTCCTCCCAAGTTTCTTTCTTTTCTCTTAGCCATTGGTGTTGGTGTCCAGATTGCCTGAGGCTCTGAGGATTTGTTTTTAAGCAAATTTTCCGAGCCGCCAGCCTGGTTATGTGATAACCATAGAAGGCTGCTTGTCTCTCCCAGTTTCGGTTTAAGCTGCAACGAACAAAATACAACAAAAAATACATACAAAATAGAAAACACTGGACAGCCACATAGTCCATTGATAATCAGAATGCATTTTCCTCGTGGCAACACAGCAGCTGAACATGGTAGTAAGAAAATAAGGACCTGCCTACACAGGCTTTCTGCTTTTAGAGCAATTAATGAGTGGTAGCGTAAAATTATTTGCACTAGCCAGGAAGCTTAACCCTGTGGGTAATACCAGAGAGCAACCAGAGGGTCGAAGGAGAGGAATAGAAACAAAGCCTTTGCCCATGCAAGAAATCACTTCATCTGCTTAATTTATAGAACTGCTATTTTCTAGTGATTCAGATGTCGTGGGAGCTAATAGTTTCATGAAGAGTTAAAGGCAGGTGATTTTGAATAGGAAGGCAGAACTTTAAACTCGATTCTGTTTTCTTTGCATGTGGCGTTGAGAGCCGACCTGTATCACCAAGCAAACAGGTCGTTGAATTCACTACCGCTCTTGGCTTTGTTCCTCTTTCAAAAATTATAGTTGTGGAGGCTGAAGCTCCTCTGCTTCTGAATCACAGTCATATCTCTTGGGAGGATCAAGTTCTTTGGGCCTAGTGCAGACAGTTGCAGTTAATTTTGGCCGTCATTACCCACTGTGTAACTAAACAAGTACATTAAAAGTAGGCCAAGACGGCCTTTGCAATACAAGGCCAAAGATCCTTGACCATAAAGGAAACAAGCCTTATCGAACATCCTCTTCTCCAACCATCAACCAGCAAGTTCCAGCAGATGCACATCCACATATTTGCTGCAGCTGGGCACTGGTAAATCTGTAAGATGGTATATTTGATAGCAGGAAGATGTACAAGTAAGTGTAATCTTCTCACTACTGACATTTCAAACCGCACTGCCTTGTTCTTCCCGCAGCCTCACTGTTGAGTAATATCAGGGGAAGGACAGAGCTTGTAAATCTTTGCCTGCAGGAACTTTAGAAATGTAGAAACAAATGCTAAGAATGCTCAGTCTTTAAGGAAAAGCCTGTGGTTCTTCAAGACTCATACATTTAACCCTGAAAGCTTTTTGGAGAGAAGACAAAAACATTTGGCAGTATTAAAAGAATCAATTGCTTCAGGGCAATCCAGAAAAGCAAGTGCTGATTTACCTGCTTTTTTTTGATCTGAAAGAGATGACACGCAAGGGAAATAAGATTTTTTTTTTAATCTAAATTCTGGTCACAAGTCAAAGACTATGATGAGTGATTGCAATAAAATGTCTGAAATTTTCTGCTTTATGTGGCTAACGTGATGGCCAATGAAAAATTTAGAAGGTTGGTAGTTCCTTGCTAGTTCCAGCTTCGAGTAGGCTGACTGAGGGGAAGCTCAACACTGATTACAACCCTGGTAGCCAGGAATTACCCACTGGAAAACTATCAATTTAGCAGTAATCAGTCTCAAGTGGTGTATTTCTTCTCTGTTGATTGAATGATTGCATATTTCAGAGTAGATAACAGATATCCCTCATACAAAAAGATGTTCCTAGTAGAAGTCTTCACTAATAAATCTGCTAAGGAAAGATATAGCATCAAAATAACATCTCCTAGTTGTATTTTATAAGTTCTTTCTGTATATGTGGACCAAATTATTATTAAAAAAGAGATATTATATTTTTGTTGTTCTTTTCTCCCTTTTCTTCTTAGGGAACTATAGTCTCACTCCAGACTACTCTCTTCCTCCAAGAAGATGTATTATCACACACCTGGCTTGAAAGACAAAATGTAGACCCATGCCTGAATCTTGCAAATGACCTTTCTATTTTGAAATTAAAATATTCATGTTGTTTTTTTTTTTCCTGTAAATAGAAAGGTACTTCTCTGATACTAAAATTTCCCTTGTCCAAAATTAATTTGAGGAGAATTTTCCACAGGAAAATGTATAAAATGGAATACATCTACTTATGATTATCAAATGATTGTCATAGATACAGAGTATTGTCTATAGTAAAAATTGATTTGCAGTTTTCTAGATCTAAAATCTAAGAAAATATGAGTTTTTAAAAAATCACTTTATTTAAAACTTTTCTAAGATCTTCTTGTGTTTTGGTAGGCCAGATAAAGAGAGATCTGGATTAAGCCTGGTTTTGCAAAACCAAACCCAGATTAAGAAGGTTGATGAGAGCAATGTAAAACCACCCAGTTTGCTCAAAACTTTTATCTGTTCCCCTCTTCAACTCTAAACTTTTGTGGATGAGATAAAATAGAAACTGAATCCAAACAACTCGGTTTTGCAAAAGCTCCTCAGCTCTTCTCTAAAAATAAGATTAAAGAAATCCTCTAGGCTGCTGGAGATGACTTTATCTTGTTACAGTGCAAACCTCATTCCCTTACTTTAAATCTTCTTCTCTCTTACTAAAGATAACTAATATGGATGCTGAGAACCATTGTATTCTGTTGACATCTTTAAATATAAAGCAAGCTATCAATATCTGGCTTTCAAGGGGGTGTCTCTACTGCTGCTCTCAAATACAAAAGTTTATAGTCATATTATTATGAAAAAGACGTATTTCTACACATGCTAACAGAATTTACTTTTGTGAATCTTATTGAGGCACCCGGGACTCTAAGACTTTATTGTACTATTGACTTACGCTGGTGTAACACCCCTGACATTAGCAGAATTGTGATTTATTCTATACTCTCCTAGAGTAGGTAGAGATCCAGCAACATTGGCATAGGAAAGGGATAAGGAGTCTGTGTGTCTATTTAAGACCATTTATACTAATGAAATTACATCCTATTACAAAAGAATGTTACAAAGTCCTGTGGTGACTTTGCTGGAGCTGTATGAACTGTATGAACTTCCACATGAAAGGAATTTAGTGTAGGAAGTCTAGACACTTGGCTGGCTATTTTTTTCTGTTTATAGGAATCCTTGGTTTAAATCATTATTTAAAAAATTAAATTTAATTTAAATCCTTGTTTTAATCTTTGTTATAATAGTTTATAGTAATAAACAGTAACAGTTTCTACACAGCTATCTATATGCAGGATTCTTTGCAAAGAGGCATATGAGGGGAGGAAGAAAATACGCTCTTTTATATATATCTGAGTGAGAAGTTAATGAAATTATTCTAGATTTATGAAATCAGATTCTGACTCAGCATCCCTTCTACAAAAAGAACTTACTGAAAATGTTGACTGACACAATAATTTAATAAGGATCAGCTAAAATAATCCAAGTCTCTCGGTACTTTCCCTGATGATGTTTTTTCTTTAGAATGACGTTTTTATTTAGAATGTGTGATGAGTCCACTGCAGTGCCTGACACCCTGTAGGCCAGGTGCCTCCCTGTTGTAACAAGAGCTCTCATATTTAGAGAATTACTTGGGGATGAATGTGGTCTCTTGTGTTTGCACTAAGTATAATACAGATACTAAACTGTGGATTACCATTTCCTAGTGGGGGATCTATGTCTTGTGATAAGATTAAGAAGGATGCAGCTGTGAATAGAACCCATTTGGCTAAGTTGCCCTAAAAATTTAACTGGAATAACTTTGGGTTGTGAAAAAAACGGCTATATGCTCTATTTGAGAATACGCTCCCACATAAAATCCTTGCAAAGCATGTGCAAAGCTCCTTTGTGGTAAAACAGAGCTGTTTTGACTAGCCATATATGTTTCCTGTGTAAATCCGCCACATCCTGGTCTATAGCTCACTTGCATATCAAGTTTTCATGTGAGTCAGATTCCCAAGGCATCTTTGCAGAATAATAAAGTCACACATGACCATGTAAATGATACTTCTGAAAAAAAGACCCTTTTCAAAGTTATTTTCCAAAACGAGATTTACACATTCCATTTTCAAAAGCTACTCAGATAATTGCCCAAACAAGATTGCTCCACTACACTCCACTCTAATTAGCAAAATCTGACTTTTGTCTTCCTGTGACAATACCTTTGTGAGTCTCAGGGAAAAGGGGAGACTTACAGGGTACTGATGATATTTATTTTGAGATGACATTTTTTCATCATTTTAATAAAAGCAATTAGAGGCAGTATTTCTATTCATTTAAATCATAATTTGTGCATTCCTTTTATCATCGCAATCCCAGAGAATGTGGAAGATACAAAATCAGTATAACACATTAGCAATACATAATACGGTCTAAATAAACATAATAAGCTTTCCTATATGTCTCTAGACCAAACCTTATCTAAAAATACTCTAATGAAGCTGAACCATCCAATTACTTGTTTCTTGGAGGAACCCCTTATTAATGATATTGCGGTGAGGGAAAAACATTAATTATTGGACACAGTGGGATCTTTTACATTCTGTCTAGTCTGGACAGCACCAATTAATACAACAATAATTATCAGCTACCATGGCAGGTTCACTGAGCAGAGCTCCCATCTGCTGATTGGGTGGGGAATGTGGGACAGCTCTCAGGGTGTGCAGATTTCTCCTGCTCGGGTCTTTTTTATTTTTTTGCTTTGCTATGTGAAAGCTGAATCCTACAAATACTAAAGCAGGTGGATTTCTATGTTATAAGCAAGGCTGCTCCTGTGAGAAAGGAAAGCACAGGCACCATCATGTGAGAAATGCCATTTTCTGCTTCATCTTATGCCCACTTGTTATCTGATTTTCTCTGATTTAACATGATAGCTCTCTTGATAATGGCAAGAATGATGGTGTGGGCTTTTAAAGTTGTCCTCTCGCTCACTCTCTTGTCCTATCTCCATGCAGTCCTGCAGTGACAGTTTACACATGCAGAAGCAAATGGTAACATGATTTATTGCCAGCGCTATTGCTGTAGTCTTGAGGGTGGAATATCTATCCTTGACCAAATCCAACTCGGGACGAACCCCAAGTATGGGAAACTTCATCTCAAAAGTTTAAAGTCTGCCAAAGTTAGAAGCGAGTGACTAGGGGGGAACAATGGGAAGTGCTAGACAACCTGAATAACAGGCGTTACTGCTCCACTGCCTATAATAATAATAATTCACCTTTTATCCATTGAAGATAAAAGGACACAATGTGGGAAAATTAAGCTGTATAGACATCTTGGGGATATCTCATCTGAGATCACACACCACTTCTTTCTTGTGGTTATCATGATTTTATCAGAGCCACTTTGAAGTCTATATAGCCTTATATCTCAGTTATCTACATTTCATCCTGTATGTATTTATTGCAGATGGGCCTAAGCTGCTAAATTCAGATCCAAATTCAGATCCTGATTTTGAACTCCCTAAGGTCCCTAGCTAGCTTGAAGCTAGGGCTTTCGTTTGGGATCATCTCTATTTATGGGGAAGAAAAAGCTTTAATATATGCTCTCCCGGCTTGCATAGCAATACACGCATGCACTGTGTTGCTCTCTCACTCACACATAAATCCAGGGAAAGCAGAACACGGCAATGTACTTAAAAACTGCTGACACTGATATTCATATTTTAAAGAGGAATAAATTTCATATATCTGCCTTAACTTTTACATTTCTTGCTTTCTGAGCAAGATCTTGCTCAGAAGATCTTGCAAGATCTTTAAATTTCTTGCTTTTACCTTACAATTCTAGGATTTTTTAACCATGCCTAGAACACCAGAAAAGAGGCAGAAACCTTCATCCCTTCCTTGTATACGGGTATACGGGTAAAACCTAGGGACAAGCAGCACATTATAAAAGCTTTGTGAATGCATTAGCCACAAGATTCGACTCCAGCAGCAATCAAAGAGTGATACAGACACACATATAAAGCTGGGCTGTGAGTCTATTTAAATCTCAAGAGGAATTCCCAAGAGGAATTATTGTCCTGTTCATGGGGAGAGGACACCAACCAGGTTCTCCAGGAACAAACTTCTCTTGTTCCAAGACAAGACTGTGTGGGATAAGCAAGCCCTCTGTGGCTAAAAAGAATCAGAAATGCTTCTACCTTTTGCATAATACTGGTGTGCTAATTAGGACACTGATACCCTCTGAGGGCAAGCTAACATCTGAGGATACAGGCAAAACACACACACACATGCGCACACACACACAGAGGCAAGGCATAATCAGATGGACAGTGGGGGAAGAAACCAAGAAAAACAGCTGTAGAAATAGAGTAAGAAATGTGTGCCCTATAGACCTGGTGGCATTCCTCTGTCAGATTATTCAGAGTGGCTCTTCTGCCTGAACATTATCACATTTGCTTAGCATCTTGCTGTGCTGCATAGGGACGGTTCAAACACACTGTCTTTTTAACATCTCTCCTTATGCAGTCACTCGCCTGGATGAAAACATGTTGATTGTGCAATAATTTAGCAATAGACTTCATGATGATATCCATATATTACCAATAACTTTCTTTTTTTCCTGTTTTTTGTGACTTGAAGCAATTTCTGCTAATGTCTCATTCCCCACTCTTCTGTATCACCTGAGCTTCCTAAACCTAACAAGGTGATAAAATGCTCTCCACTAGGGATAATCCACTTTCCCAATATAATTTAATTCCTTAAAGCTTCACATCTGGAAAAGGCTTCTAGAAACTACATCTCAGCAGCAGGGAACTGGCATTTCCAGCCTGAAATACCATTGCTTGAAAATAAAAACCCTTTGGCAGACTAAAGACGTATTATGTCTGGAAATGTTTGGGAAAAGGCTTTTCCAGGAAAAATGTTTATTTCTCGTTAAAAATATTAATCTAAAATTCACACGCTTTAATAAAATAATAGTGAAGACAGGTAGATGTCATTATATGACTGCACAAAATAGGCAGTCTTAATAACAATAATTTTTGTCTTAACATAAAACCAGAAGTTTCTTATTTTATGTAGTTATAAATATGACATAACCCCCTTCTCTGCAATAAATTGTAAGAAGTGACAGTTTTCAAATGATTCCTAAGTCTTGTTGCAACACATTTCATCATCTACAAAACATAAGGCTGCAACAGATACATAGCTAGTTTATCTGGAAATATTTAACCAAAATTGTTCACATGTAGCATCTCCCCTTAATTCCATTAAGGCTCTGGGAAAATTTCCTTGCTATGTACCGTCATCTGTGAAACTACAGAGAAATAAGTGGCGAAGGGTCAGGTCCTGAAGCTGTTTTACCAGCACTCAGAGCACCCCATAAGTTGTAGAAGTCTGTCCCTGCCCTTAATATTGGGACATCAAATCACAGCCAGACACATCAAGGGCCAAATGATTCTGATGGGATATGTAGATGTAAGTCCTGATCGGAACCACCTTGAGATCTCAAGATTTAAAGAAATCAGTGAATCTATCAATTTGCTTGCACATTTCTCCTCCC
>JAVCKT010009336.1:0-16010 GCA_032273925.1 Rhynchotus rufescens | reverse complement strand
CCCCCAAAAACTCCCGGGTGAACCTGCGTGGACACGGGGACCGGAGCATCAGTCACCGCTCCGGCGCTTAAGAGAAGTAATCAGCGATAAAGTGACGTTGATCTGCACTGTAACCTTGTGGCGTATTTAATGTAAATAAGCCAGTTATGTTGCCAATCGCATGCATACAAACACATAAAGGTCCTCAGCGTTGCATTTTGATTCTTTCCATTAGAGCCGACTTTATTTACATACACTATTTAGGGGATCATGATAATTCTAAAACAATACTAGTGCCAAATGATTATGAAAATATGATTTTAATTAATCACGTAGTAGGCAAGGAAATTAGCATACGGTAATTAAACTTAGAGAAAAACGTCATGGAGGTTCTCTGCCTTATGGGTTCGGAATAATCATTAAACGATGGGTTTTCAGGACTTAATTATCAAACAAATAACTTTTTTAAAGCAAATTTACAAGGTTTATCCGCAGGGCAACGATTTAGTAAATAATATATAACCGAGCAAACAAGGTGCAAATGTGACTGGTGAAATAGGTTGTGTTTCTACAAAGCGGGGGGGGCGGGCAGGAGGGGGGGGAGGCTGAATAATGCAATTATGGATTCTGTGTCCCATAGTTGACAAAAGCATGGTGCCTCAATAGACTCTTTGTTATGGGATTATATAATGATTGTGGTGTAATTATGGGAAAAAAGATTTAGTAATAATAAAAAGTATCAAAATACACCAATGAGCAGCTTGTTTTAAAGAAAAGGCTTGCATGTGACATTAGGGGCATGTTAATAACAAAAAGCCAGGATCCGAAAGGGTTGACAAATAAAAAAGACTGTGATGCGCATGATTAAGAAGCGATGGAGACAGATTGATTATTCAAAATGCCGAGCCACAGGGACACTTAAAACATTGATTCAGGTAAGACTAGTTTCATCTTGACTGAAATGAGTTCCCTGAAGATGACTGGCATACATTTTAAATCAGTTTACTACATAAAAAGCATAACATCACAAGCTGAAACCTTCCAGTTAAAATAGGAGTCCAAGGGAGGGAAAAAAAAAAAAAGTTTATGTTTGTGGCAATTCCCAAAGAGACTATGGAATTGCAGAGGAAGAGTATAGATTAATTAGCTCTTCCTAAACAGAGGACTTAAATGTACCCATCTTTTATAATCCCTAGTTTCTACTTCTGGATTCTGTGTCCAATCCCCCTTCTGCAGGTTTGGGGAATGGTATTAATAATCTTATAGGTACCAGATGAGCCTTTTTCTGGAACTGCAGTAAATTAACTTTCTATAATAACTAAAAAATTAGCTAAAATTTTCCAATTCATTTTTTTTGGTGAAGTTTATAAATAGTTGTTCAGAGCTATTCAATGTTAAAAAAAAAAATTCCCATGCCTATATAAAAAGTTTAGGAATTCACTCTGCATTTTCCAATTTGATGTGTCTGAAATTCTCTTTGAACAAATTCCAAAATACAAGTTTTTTCTATAGAAATTAGCATAGCAATCACATCAATAATATCACTATCTCTATGGGAATGATAACTGGAGCAGTGGGGGTGTTCTTTATTTCAATTCTTCGTGGATCAACTGATTATATTCTGTCTTCTTTTGAACTTGTTATTGTAAGTCAAGTGATTCTTTATAAGTGACAGCCCTGACAAAGAGACGAGGATGGGAAAGCAGGTCGAAAGGAAGTCGCCATATGGACTTTAAAAAAGGCACTTTTTAAACAAGATAATGGGGAAATGGATGTTGCCTTTTAACCCTGTCAAGGCTGAACATTATTAGCAGTCTCATAAAAAAATGAGCCCTACCTCTTTTTTAATACCAGATTTCACCTCATGATTTCCATGACCTAGAACTTAATATTTCAAACTACGTCAGAGGCAAGGGCATTTCAGAGACAAGGGCCGAATCTGGTACCTGAAATCACTGACAACCCGGAGATCTGGAGGCACCACACAAAGAGTTACAGAAGAATGAGAGCTCAGGAAAAACTCATGGCTCTTTTTCCAGAGACAAAGATAAGAATATTGACTAGAGATAGGTGAAACAGCAACTGTCAAGGCAGGAGCTTTAGACATCTCACTAGAATTTCCTGTTCCTCTAACATAAGGGTACGATGCTCATCTAACTACCGCAAAAACAGTAGTGGAGAGGAAGGCTGACTATGAGGGCTTTGACTCTGATCCTGGCAATAAATAATTTCTCCACTCCCTGTCTGTTTTGGAAGGAACAGAACGCTCCCTTTGCAAGTTTGCAAGGAGACACAGAATAAGAACCATCTCCTCGGAAACAAAGGTCTGAGAGATGCAGTCCACCACTGATGAACGTCCAGTGGTTTTGTTTGTTTCTTCAATTGTTTTTCTTCCCTCCCTAGTAAGCAGGTGATCATCTAGTTTGGCTCTAGAGGATGAAAATATTAATGAAGACTTCTCAAAATCTGGAAGAGCAAAAATACTGGGCAGGCAACAGCGAGAACACCGCTAATATGTCAGGCTTCTTTCCCCCTCAGATTTCAGAGACATTTGAGCTGGGATGGTCAACCTTTCCCAAAGCAAAACTTCAAGAGCTAATGCAGTTCTTGAAGGACATGCTAAAGAGAGAAGTTCAAACATTTTCCCAAAGATTTTACTAGTTCCAAGACAGTCCTAGGCTACTCATGAATGCCTACAGGCTGGGTGGAATTCAGGTCTGGGACACAAACTCAAAGGGGCTGCTACAGCTTTGCTCAGAACTCACAGATACCAGCAGCACTGTTGTAGCGTTCTTCAGCATTCCCTCCTAGTCCTCATCTTTACCATGATGTTCTTTTCTTTTGCATCCAAAGACAGTTCTTTTCAAAGCCCCTCTGCCCTCTCAACCATGGAGCCTCCACCCCTCCCAGCTACTTCTCTAGCTTCTTTAGTTGCTTTTTTTTTTCCTGCCAGAATCTCCCCTATGAGTGGGCAGGAATATACTACAACTTTAAAACTAGGGAGCAGCACTGTGGGGAAGCAAATGAAAGAACAGAAGAAACGTATGTTGCTAGTCATAATCAGCAAAGTTCTTGACCTTAGAGCGCAAAAACACCCTTGCATGGAGGGCAGGCCATCAGCTACAGGTTTCCCAAGCCTCAGCAGGTGGGACAACTGAATGTTGGAAATGACAACCGAGTTCCTTGGCCAAGCAACCTTGCCATTCGCTGGGGTTTCCACCTTTGTGAAATGACAGACCTTCAGAAGCTCTCCTTCAGGGGGACATAAAGGAGAGAGAAGAAACACCAAGCTTCCCAAGCTTGATGAACTCAACAAAAAGCCTAACAATGTTATTTGATTTTTTTAAGTAGTAAAATACAAGTGGTCCTACAGTAATTTACACAAGGGGGGAGACACATTTGCTTTATATATATAAATATTTATAAATTGTTTGCTTTATGAGGAAGGACTGAGAAATAATCCTGCCTTTGTTCTTTAAAAGTGTGATCAGCGTTTCCTTCCAAAAGAAAGGTGATAAGAAACTGGGCATTCTTGTAACAAAGGCTGCAGAAGCCCATTGAAAGCTTAATGCCTTTAAGGAGGAGGTCTCTTTTCCAAGGAAAAGCAGAGCATTCGGTCTTCAGTATTGATAAGGAAAAGCACATAAAAGGAAACATCTAATAGGGACTTTAAATAAGGAATTGCAGAAAATTTAGAGTAAATGTTTCCGCAAACGCTGGAACAGGTGGTGCAATCTACATAAGAGTCTGAGCCAGTGAAAACACAAGTCAACCAGCAAGATAGTTGCTGAAGCATAGTTCAAGAAGACATAAATAAAACACTTTCAGAGTAAAAAGGGAAATCCTTTCCAAAATTTCTCTTACAAATACGGTCGTTTTCTAGGCACTATCTCAGCAAACATGGTAGCTTTCTAGGTAGAATCACAGCAAACATGAGAGGGTGGATGGAGGTTTTCCTTGGAAAAGGACTCTGAAATCCCAGCTTCCAAAGCACAGCAGACCCCAACCCATTTGAGTACAAGCTATGTCTGAAATTAGCATTTCTAACAGGCAGCTTTCTTCTTACTCAAATAATTAACTAATATACTACTTTTTACATTTGCTGCTTAGACTTCTCTCACTTATTTCCATCGCAGGAAAGGAGCAAAGGAAATGGGCAAGCTCCCATTTCACACGTACCGACGCTGACCTCGTGGCCAGCACTGAAGCCGCTTCTCCTTCACGGTGCGCAGCACTCACGAACACCAAGCATCCCTGCTCCTGGCGCTGGTTCCCGCCGCACACGCTCTCTCCACGTGCCCGTCGCACACCTCCCTGCTCCGCGCCGCGCTCACGGCCACATTTGGGACCACCCCAGACATGGTCCTTGTGGTCCTGCCCAGAGCAGGCACCAGGCTCCACGTTTCACCCACCATGGCCCATGCCACCTTCACATACACATACCTATCACACTCCCAAAGCCTTCGAGCTACCAAAGAATTAGCTGATTAATGCCTAAAGCTAACCACTAAATAGCAATTTTAACAAACTGATGAAATTTTCTGTATCTTACCTTTTACACTATAGTTTCATAATATAGTTCCATAATTTAAGTCCTATATTACAATAATTAGACCCATTAAGCCACTGCTACTTTTATCATCAGACTTTGCCTTAGCCTCGCTGTGATTTACATTGTTTATCTTTAACTAGTAATCTCTCCAAGCAGAGACACAGCTTTCTTTTCAGTTTGGAAAAATAACTGGCATTCAGTGGACTCTGCTAGAAATAGATACTGCAATGTACTCTTAATGCATTAAACTGATATTCCTTCACCTATGGATACTACAATGTATTCTTAGTGTCTTACACTCCAATATTCCCTCATCTAGAGATGCCTCAGTAGATACCAGTGTGCAGACAGAAATACCTTGTCTTTGGCAGTTGCACAACTTGGGAACGAAGAATGCTTTGGATTTGTAGCAAACACGAAGCCACCTACAGGTTTCCCAACTGACTTGGGAGCAGAGGCAATGCTCACCAGAGCCCCCAGCTGGGGGTTAGAAAGGGGCAAGTGCCGCCCCACCTCACAAAATGGCTCCGCCCCACCTCACAAAATGGCTCCGCCCCACCTCACAAAATGGCTCTGCCCCACCTCACAAAATGGCTCCGCCCCTCATTATTCCACAAAATGGCCCCACCCTTCTCACCCCACTTCACGAAATGGCGTCTTCCCTCCACAGGTGCAGCCTGCACAGGCCTTACCCAGCTTGGTGCCGCTGGCAGCCCCTCCATGTTCCCTGCCTGCCCCTCCTTAGGCCTGCTATGCGTGCAAAGAATTCCTGGGGTTTTGCATCTTACCAACTGCCACAGCTGTGCATGTTTGAGAGCCACCATTTAAACTCAGGTTGTTCCACTCCTGCCTGTGTGCCTGGCTTGTCCAGCACAGGCAAGAGCAGCCCTGCATTTGTGCTGCAGCCATGCACAGCTCAGCCAGGTCAGGGCTCCAGCCCTGCTGCGGGCGGCCGCCACCAAGGGGAAGCCCAGCAATGGCCAGGCTGGCAGCTGCCTGCAGAGGGCTGGGAACACCGATGATGTGGAGCCAAAGCATCGAAGAAGACGCACCTTTAACAATTCCAAACACTTCCATTTTTTTTTTTTTAATTTTAATTCTAAACAGCTTAAACAAAAAAGGCCCAGAGTTCTGCTTGCTTCTCTCTTGCTGCCTGCCTGCACACTCAGTCAGTGCACCTGGCCAAAGAGGGGCATTCTGCATTTCCAGCATAGAACAAACCAAAAAAATCCACTCAAAGCACTACCAGAAGGCCACACATTTGAATGCGATTTAGGCATCATCCCTAGCAAACCACCTAGGGGCAGAGGGCTGCGTCAGCCAAGATACGAATTTGAGAAACCCATCAGGACCAGGTGACACCAGTGCAGGGCTGAACATCTGAGGGCTGCCGACGTGCAGCACTCGCTGTGTAATGCAAAGCACCTGAGTGATGTGTGCTTGCACAGAGACTTGTTCAGCCCTGCTCGCAACCAGCCCTCTTGGATAGTTGGATTTGATTTGCCATTTTCCTGCCAAAATATTGTTGCTCTACCTCAGCACCTGGCCTTCCTTCAAAGGGAACGCACACCACTCTGCTGTCCTCACCTCAACCAGTCCAGAATATGAGTTCAGTAGAGGTTAAATGGACCTTTTCTAATACAAACATGTTTCTAATAATTTTAAGCCTCAAAAATAAAGCCTTGTGGTTTCCTTAAAAAATTTCCACAGTTTTGTTCATTTATAGCCGTTTCTCCACCTATTCCTAGCTGAGCTCAAAATGAACTCTGCTGTAATTGACATATTTGTTTGGAATAGGAGGGTCACACAACATGAAGCCGATTAGCTCAGTCTGCACAGCCAGCAGAGGGAGGCAAAGAGTACAAATATTTGTGCTTACATCATTTTAAGAAGGATCTTAATCAATTCTTAATGAAATGCAAACCTGGTTTCCTAAAAGATATTACTTTAACTAAGACAATCATTTCCCCTAAGGCTTTCCAATGCTAAGGTGATGTCAGAACATCATCCTTATGTCCTTTACCTTTTACCCTCCTCTATTTCTTTAAGCTCTGTTAAGCTTAAAATGTTTTAAGGTTTTTCATACCTTTTTTTTTCTGTTTCTTTTTTTAATCTAACTAAAACGTCTTTCTCACCTACTCATTAATTTTACCTCAGAAACTCAGACCTTGTCTATATATAAGTAAGCTATGGATAGTCAGATGAATTTTAATGCACAAACAACTCTGAAGCAACTTGGAAGTAACACTAGACCATAGGAGTTTTCTTCAGGTTGTCAAAAAAAGAAAAAAATGCTGTACTTAGAAAGAATAAAAAGGACTGTGCTCTCTATCAAGTATTCACCAGCATTCCTTCTAGCTACGTATCCAAACGCAGCCAAAGAAAGTTCCAAATTTGTTGCAAATCTATTAGGAACCATGTGACAGTCCTCAGAACATTCAGATTTGTGCAAGTTCAAATTTTCTTCTTTACATCTTTAAGTTGGATTTAAGCCTTAACTGATGCTATTTAGAAGTGTCATTTTAAGATACAAATTACGAACTAGAAGAGCCCTCAAGGATCACAAAGCATGCTCATGTCTGGCCATGTTGTTTTACACCTCTTTATCCAGTACTTGTCACCGAATCCTACAGATGTGCTAACAGCTGCAGAGGTGGGTGAGGAGCAGGAGCTTGATGCTTGCTGGAGCAGTGCCAAGCAAGACCTGCCTGTAGCACAAGCAAGAGAGAACTGCCAAAAAGCTCCCTCAGAAGGTCTCGGCTCAGAAAGTGTAGGAGCCACAGTATAGCCTAACCTGCTATTCTTAGACAGAGAGTTCACATGAGTCTTCTAAGCCCCCATGGCCACACTGTGTTTGTAAAAATGCACTTTTTGTTTGTTTGTTTCCAGAGTAATCTCATCTAGAGGCAAATCCTCCAGAACAGAAAGATTCTCCAAGCAAAATCAACAGAGCTCAGTCTAGTGCAAATTGCACAGAGGGGTAAACAGGTCTTGTTATGTCTTCAAACATGAAGATATACCTAACAGTGAGTGGTTTCTAAGCTCACAGTCCTTTCTAAAAGTACAATATCCTTTTCTCTCTATGCCCTGTGCATAGGCTAATGTAGGTTGCTTCACAGGTTTGAAGCTCATTTATTCTGTACGAATGGGCTGATGTTACTTCTGCAGTCTGGGTTCTGCAAGCATCACACTGCTGTAATTCACTTCCAGAATATGGCCCACTGGGCAAAATTCCACATAAACTAGTGAAAAATCTTGAATAAACCCTTGGAAACTAAAACTAATCACCATCCAAAGGTGATGAGCTTATCTGGTTAATAATAAGCTTTTTAAGAAAAAGTTATCAATCTGCATTTAACCAATAGACAGGAACTGGTCCAAAAAGAGTCTTTCCAATCCATCAGGTAATGAATGCCTATTAAAAAACTATAAATAAGCATTCACCCGAGAGCTTGGAATGGCACTTTGAGAGCTTTTCTGGTCACTCAGGTAAATAATGAGTTTTATATAACCTTTCAGCAAAGATATTTTGTAAATGAGGAAATGAAATGCAGAAAAGCTTCTGATTAATGTTAAAGTTGGGGTGCAAGCCAACACACAACTGGGATTTCAAAGTTAAAGCTGGTGTCGTTTTCCCCTATGCATTGTTTCCCCTACAAGCTCAAAGATAAAGATTGTGTTGTCTTTACTCTGACTTGTTTCTGATGGTTTCAATTTAAGGTTTTATTTATATATGGCATTTAAGTTGATGAGCATTTTACACATTATCTGCTCACAAGGCAGACACTAAAGTCAATAAGAACTGTAAAAAAGGGCAGAACGTAGGTCCCTAACTAATGTGCAGTCACCAGTGAAAATGACTACAGTGGTCTCTTATTACCATCCCCATCAAATCTGTAAGCACTGTGCTTGCTCAAATCTTGAGAGAAAGGAGAGAAAAAAAAAATCTTCTTGGTATCTCAGTTTGTCGATATTTACTACTGTCCAATAAAATAACTCTTATCAAGTATTTTGAGCTTTCTTGATGACTAAGAAAAAATAGACCCATAAAGAGATCCATCAATTATCTTAGCATCAAATAAGCTGGCAACAAAGATATATGACAAAATTAAATATAAGCCCTTTCCTGGATAACGGTACAGCCCTCCCTACAGAATTGCTCATCAACTGTCCTCAACACCTAACACCCTAAGATGAGAGAAAAAATGGATTTCATACCCTGAAGGTTAAATGTTTGTTATGGATTCCAAAAATGCAGATCACACTGCAGGCCCAAGAATGAAAAAAGGAAACTTTTCCCATCTATAACCATGACAGTGTGTCACAGGGGGACCAACATCTGAAAAGGCTAAAATACAAACCAAGAAGGGGAAAGGAAAAAAAAAGAAGTGTTTTTATTCAATAGAGATCTTTCCTGGCCCTCATGATTCTAAAGAAATACATCCTTCCAATTGTTCCATATTGTGTAAAAACATATTTTTTGCATTTATTAATAATTCAAGCATGTTGTTATTTTAAAAAAATTATCCACATCATGTGTTCATAGTTTCCATATACATATGTCAAACTTTATTTTGTTCCACCATTATAACCTATGAATGGATTTACCCTTTGTTTCTGTTTTCAAATCTCTGAGGAATGTTTGATTAGGTAGGAGGGTTTGTTTTATGCATTACTTGTTCATCATTGCACAAGTGCTGCACAGGCTAAACAAAGTTGGCATACTTCATACTGATTGGTGGAAACAGTAGTTAAACAGTGTAGTTAATACAAGGCAATGAGTAATTTCTCACCACAGCTAATCAGCTGTGCAATAGCTATGAATCAGAGAATGCAGCTATATATCAAAAATGCATTTTAAGGTAGCTTGTAGCATATGTGGGATCTAGTACTGTCTTTTATAGTCATTTCCTATTAACACACTCCGGGATTTATCGAACAACAAAAGCCTGGTGTGCAGCAATCTATATGCATAACTGGCCAGAATGCTAGAAATTATCAAATAAATGGCCAATATCAGGAATGTTCAAACTGGTATATAGTGGAAGACACGTCCACATTGTTCCAGTTTGACAAAGCTGAGTGAAAAAGAAAAGCAAGAACAATGAAGATGACAAAACAGCTTCTGCTTTACTGAGAAACTTAAGTCAATTTCATAATTCTATATCTATCACTCTATATATCTATAACTAGGAAGTAACAAGATAAATACATTGTGATATTATTTACCTGATGTCTTCCACATTAAAGCTTTCCCATCCTTTTGCAATGCGTTGTTCTTCACTGAGACTTGTAAACCTGTCATTCCTGAAGAACATATTTTGAGCAGCTCAGCATTGGTACGATTTCATAATGCTGTCTCTCTGTTAGAAAACAAAGTTGGGTTCAGTAGGAGTTAACATTAACAATTCAAGAGTCTGCAGGAGAAATTAGAAACATGAGTCCTCCATAATGATGATAAAATCAAACTGGCAAATAAATGTATTCTCAAATGTCATAGTAAGCAAATGGATGAATATATGCAACTAAAATGGTCTCCTAAATTTCAAGCACAGGACCAGCATTCTCAGAAACTTGCTCCTAAATAATAGAACCTGAGTTAGAAATCTTTCAGGTAATCTCACTACTCCACATCTGCATATGTAACACAAATTTCATGAAGTCCACAATTTCACCCTACTAGACTAATCCAAACCCACTGGGATCTGTTCCTCTGAATTTGATGAGTTTTGGATCAAGCCTTTTGAAGATAAGGAATGAGCTGGAAACAAAATGATGCCATAAATCAGAACGAGTGGTACAGAATCAACTATTACAAAATTGAGCTTTTCATAGTGCATCATGCTAAGGTTATAAAACAAAATGGCACAACTATTGATATTTAAACAGTAAAACAAAGAGAAAGCTACATAAATATTTGTGTTATTAAGGAATTAGCAAAGTAGTAGCTTTTCACTTTTTTAAAAATATAGGCTCTATTTTGATATCCACACTTCAGGAAACACTTTAGCTCTGATAAAACCAAGTGGATAATTAAAATTATAATATTAATTGTACTCTTAACAGATAAGTAAACTTGGCTATAAAGTTTTAATGAGTTAAAGTGAAAAGGCAATGTCTAAATTAACTGAGTAAATTGGCAAAGAGCAATTTATTGTATATACTGACCCCCTTAACTTGTTTTAAATGTCCAAATTTGAACTACACAGATTAGTTTTCATTGCATGATACATTAAATTATCAGGATAAAAGAAGTCCTCTCAGAATCTGCTTTCTAGGACAGGTAACAGTGCTTACAAATTAACTATCCAATAATATTTTATAATAGTGTTTTGAAATCCTCAGACTCTGTAGAGATTCCTGTGGGAAATGGCAGTTAGTGAAACATCCATAGAAGGGCGACACAGAAGACCCAAACACAATCACACCAAACTGTTTTTAAAAAAAATGCAAACCCATCTGCAGAGGGTTTTGGCTTTGGGAATTCTTAAGGCTGTAGAAGAGATGGGCTGCTGCAGACAGCACCTCCTAAGTGCCACCATCCAAAGGGCTGTGGGAGTTTCCTTGCAGATCCACACGAGTACATCTCAGAGACAAGATGGAGAGGCTGAAAATGGTTGTTCTGCTGTCACCCAAGAAGAAGCTACACGATTACGAGAGTCGCTAAGCATATTCCAGAATGGCTTTTGGATAAAGCCAGTTACTGCCAAATCCTGACTGAAATAACTGTGACGTAAAAGCCAACATAGATGTATAGCCCACAGGGAGTTGTCTGACTGTATCAGATTTTAATGTATCTTTCAGTTAAATCAAAGATCCAAATGCTAAATCCAGCACTTGGGGACATCAAGGGAATTTGTGACATTCCTCAGAGGACTCAGTATCCATAAACTAATGAACGGATAAAACTGATCTCAATATTTAGTTTCTCATTTGTGACAAATATAATATCGATGTTATTTAACTGTTTCACACCACCATATATGTGAACGTTTTGCAAAATAGAAACTACTCACCCAGAAATACACTACAACATATATTGGGGCTATGCATATAATTAGAAAACAGACATAGCAGAAGACCATAACATACGATGATTTAGAAGTTCAGCTCTTTCAGCTCCCACTAAATACTGTCAAGCATCAAGAAGTTCTGAGCCAGAACTAAATGAAAACAATGGAAAGATTTCCATTCATTTTAATAAGCAATGAATCAGATCCATAAAAATGAACCAAACTAGTAATGTGCTGCTGCTCCGAGTTGCTTCTAGGAAAAAAACAAAAAAAAAGAAAAAAAAAATCTCATTCCTAATCTCATAATCCTAGAAGCTGCATAGCAAGAACAAGAGAAAGGAAAGACTTCCCACATTGATAAACTGTTAGTAACTCAATCATAGGTAGTAATAGTGCAGAACCAACGGTCAGTAGTAAATAAACCTTGAGAGGTTCAGTCTGGGTATGGATGAGGAAATTCAGTTCAGTTACCTACCAGAAAAGGTCTATCCAAGCATCCCCAGGGGTGTTTAATTTGTTGCAGTCTTCCTGGAGGAGGAGGAACAGGCCCTGCTCCTCCTGAATCTGTGGGCAAAACAAGCATAAATTCAGTAGTTAGCAAAAACGAATGCCTTTTAAAACCATTACGTGCATTAACTACAATCCCATGGCGGTCCCCTGGCCTGGACATGCCATGCTGCTCCCACCTGGAAGCTCCAAGCTTTATTTCTGGGTCTGTACACCATTCCCAGCCCTTCTCCCTCACCCCAGGAGGGCAGCCAACACAGCAGGATGGTACCTACTCACCTCAGGATTAGCCACACAGATTGCTGAGACAGTGAATTGGCTAACAGACCAACTCCAAAGCATCAATAAATTCAGTGGAATTAGATATAGATCAGAGACATGTGGGTTTCATAATATAAATGACTAATTTTCAAGTGCAAAAGAACTAAAGCCCATTTTCCTATTGTGCTTTATGACACCTACAATATCTTGGCCCAACAAATTAAGACTGACATTTAAAAATTACTAAGAAGCCTATTCCTCCTGTCAGTGCAGGCCTAGGGCATCCATCATTGTTGGTGAGAACTGAGCACACACACTGAGGGGAGGAGAGACCCTTAAAGACTTGGATATAAAACTCCTCTACAGATAATCTAAAGAAATATGAGGAACCATATCCTGTTGCATTCACAGCCACCATTTTAAAGCCACAAATCAAGTGTATTTGCTATTTGCATCTGTGCTAACTTATAATAATAGGCTATAAGGAGAAAAGAAAAAGCATAAGAGCAAGAAGATGCTCTTCTTCCAAACTTAGCGTATCATCACAAATCTGTTAACTCTATGTAAGAGGCAACCTAAGGGTATCAAGTTTAAAAAGCACAGAATCAATAAAAAGTCATTAAAAATCAATGTATGAACTGGTTTGCATGCCCTCAGCCATCACTCCCAGGCACTAATGCTCTAATAATTCTAAATTGATATGCACAGAATATGCCAATTTAAATTTATTGGAGTACTTCAAATTTTTAAGTGCTTAACTTTGGAGAAGATTAGCTTTATGGGGCCAAAGCAGTGTAGAATGATCAGAAATGTTTAGAATGCTTTACATTTTCAGTAATTTGAAAGAGATTAAAGGACTAGCTTTACAAAATTAAGAATGATTTAAAAATCATTGCATCACTTCAAATTGCTAGAAATGCTTGAGTCACAAATAACATTGGTGTATAGTACACATGCAATGACAGGGTCTCTCCTCACATCAATGCCCAAATGAAATCTCCAGTAGCATTAGGCAGCTGCACATATATACGACAGAGAAAAGCAGCCCCCTGAATGTGCATGAAATACATGATCATTTCCAGTGCAAGATGGAACTCATTACTACCAAGAATCCTCCAAGTCTTTACAGTTTAATGTCATTGTGTGATACAACTTGAAATCAACAGTCTGGTTAAAATTCTAGTTTACCTTAATTTCTGTTAGACAACAAAATATTTTTTCAAAAGACTCTTGTACAAGTATATAAAAATCCAGACTGAAGATGAAGCTGTAGACGTGTACATGGAGAAGACAAGTGCTGCAAACCTGGGCACTACAGGAAAAAATCCCAACACCTTGGAAACCTTGGCCTGCTAGTCAAGATCTTAGTCATTCAAGATTTAAAGTCATTTAAGGATTTTCTCCTATGAGTTTAGAAATCTTCTACATCTTTCTGATACTGCGCTATCTGCATCCCAAAGCCTCTTTCTGAAAGGTCCTCCAAGCACAGCACCTCCTGTTCTTCCCACAAGTAACTGCACAGCTACACTGATCTTTTTTTCCCCTGCTACCTTATTCACTCCTGGAAAATATACCTAGAGAGGAAACATTTTAAAGTAATATTAACAGCTCATTACAGCTAACATAAAAGGTAGGAAAAAGCAAGATATTAAAAAGGGTTAAGCTAAAAGAATAAATTGCTATTAAGCCTATTAATGGTTTAAAAACATTATTGTTTGTTTATGGCACGGTAGAGCTTAGCTTTTTATACGTGTTTCATTTGTACGTTTTACTTATTCTGTTACTGCTTAACAACGCCATGAATCTCTGATTTAAACCTCCTTAGTGAAGTACGGATAATTTAATCCAAATCTACTAACCTTACTTTTAAAATAACATCGCAACAGAACAGAGGTTAACATTTTGTAGCTACAAACTGCAAGCATAGAGGCTAAAATTTTAAGAGGGCCCTCAAAAATAATACCCATTTTATTAAGTATTATATTTACAGAATTAATCTCATGCCTTCATTCCATATTTGTTCAGAAGATGGGAAGCACTTAAAAAATACCTCCATTTTCTTCCCTGTCTGAAGGGGCAGGAGCTGCTGCTGCATGGAGACCACGGCGCTTGGAGCCTCTCCGACCAGGGGGACGATGGCTTCTCCTCCTAAGTCCAGTCTTGGCCTTTGGACAGGGTGCTCGAGTGGCCACCCATATCAGAGCTGTCTTATTAACGTTCTGACAGAAGCAAACAACCAATGTTTAGGAGTGTTTCGTTTATCATTTTTTTTCCACGTTATTACTCAATGCTTCTCTTCTGCTATTCTTTTCCTACATATTATCTTGCACTTCACAGATACTAGCTGAGGAAAGAAGGGGGGAAGAAGGGGAGAAAATAAGGCCAATTTTTAATCCAGTGAGACACTTTATCAAGAAAATTCTACAAGAAATTGGTTGTTACCAATTTCAGGTAACCAGTTGCAGATAACAACTGGTTTGTTAGTTAATGGCTAGAGGCATAGCCAAGGCCAGTTAATGCTCCAGCTGTCCAGTCATTAACTGCAGTAAAGACTGATTTTGAGGAGGTTATTGCTGTGATAAAATATCCTCAAAAGATTATAACAGCAATAGTGTACGGGAAAAAAAAGTATTAGTGGCTATAGTGTGACTGAATGGCTGCATTTGAAAAATTGGTCATTCCCTGGTGGTTCATAACCGATTTTCCACCAGTCAAAAAGCAAGTTGTGCTCTGTTAGGTTTATTGTACAAGGCAATAAAAATATTGGCCAGGTTAAATTGTCAGCGTGTTATGACATTAACCATTCTTTTACTGTGCTTAATTTAAGTGTTACTGTGATTCATTATGGAAAGAAAACTGTCCTTTGCAAGTAAACAGGCATTTCAGCACTCACAACAGATAGGAATAATAAATCTGAATGCAAAATTAAATTTTGTTTGATGGTTTTTTTTCCCCACTTATAATGGTTACTTTTTTGCCCATATTTTTTTCCTAGAAATACTTCAGAATTCTTGGCTATTTAGTTTGCAAGATTGTCTTCCAAAGTTTGCATTATTGATGTGATGCCTGGCAGCAGTACTCTAGTTGAGAGTGTGACAGTATTTCCATTAAAAAACCTTTTTGATGGTTAACTTGGCCATCAAAAGTCGCCTTGTGCTTCATTTGGCATGCGGATTCCCAGCCCACAGTGCAGAGTGAAGACCTGAACCATGTGAGCTGTTCCCATCTAATTCTGTCTTGGGTAAAGTCAGAACTGCACATGCTAAAATGTGCACACGCAATTTCTGCGCATGTGATTCTATAAATCTGGACCTGTTTGTATTAAGTTACAGGAAAATATGCAAAGTCCTGCAGATTTCTGTGTTAATTTGCATGCTTTTATCATAAAGGCAATGTGCTATCATAGTAATCTTAATATGCATTGACAGAATACACCATAACCACTCCAAAAAGCCATTAGGGTTTATTTTATAAACTTATAATAAGAATTCTAGGCAGATTCAGCATTGCATAATTCTTTTTTTTAATTATTATTATTCACTGATACCTGTAACAGAAGTGAAGCCATTGGACTTTAAATGGCTAAAGCATCAGATCCAGGTTTTCAACCAGAATCCAGAGCAGTTGTGCTGACTGTTTCCACAGAAATGTTAATTCCAAGACATTCGTCTGCAGATTCCTGTCCAACTGGTTCAATG
>JAVCKT010009333.1:15319-44958 GCA_032273925.1 Rhynchotus rufescens | reverse complement strand
TCCCCTTTGGAGGAAGGCATTGCATTTAGCAACTGGGTTTGGAGCATTAATCATGTTGCAAGTCCTTGCAGACACTCCCTCACTCGTTGCTTCATCAGAAGGATGAAGGATGGTGCGTTTTGCAAAAGGAAGCCTAATAAGAGAGGAAACATAAGCTAGGAGATAAAAGCCAGAAGAGAGCAGGCCAAAAAAAAAAAAGAATTAAAACTGGGAAGAAGCCAAATGCTTTTTCTGTGTGACTATGACTCAAGTGAATGAGGGACACGACATAAGAACCTTCTTTATATTAAACAAGACAGTGTGTAAAACCAGCCTTGGAAAGGGCAGTTGCTGACATGAAGAAATCAAAGCTGCTACCTGAACCATTCAGCGCTGCCAAAGGCCTTGGAGGTGCTTGTTATAAAGCACTGTTCCTCGGGAGGAAGGACGTGAGGCTTTCTGAGATATTTCTCTTGACTTGTGACATTAGAAGAGGCCATATCAACTTGATAAAGAACCGGGAGAGATCATTAGACAGGGGAGAATGGAGGGAAAAAAAAATAACCTTTTGATCTAGGAAGGTTCTGGCACTTAATGGACTAGTACAATTTGTTGCAGCTTTTTTGGGGCGGTCTCCATTTAACCTCTTTGATATTCGCGGGCTCTAGGGAGCTTCTCTAGCCCCTTGGGGGTGTCAGGCCCTTGTTCTGCACCTTTGAAGGAGCCAGTGCGAGAGAATGGAGTAGAGTCCAAGCCGCACGTGCTGCCACTGCAGCTGAACATGGGCAGGAACTTCCTGGCAGATTCTGACAACAGGAGCCTAGAAAATGGGGACGCAGAGCAGCGAGAACGCACACGCGCTGGCCGCGACCTCGGGCTTTGCAGCTTCTGCCAACGGAGATTTATCAAGCTTTTTTTTTTCCTTGTTTTTTCTTTTTCCACTATAATTCATAGGGACATGGGGATGTTTCAGTTCCCACAATATTATCAGTGAATAGTCGTTCGACTTTGGTAGTTGGGGCAATTCTTCCTCTGCTAGAGCAAGCTCAGAGTAAAGCAGCCTGTACCTGCCTGTTCAGTTCCTCCTCCATTCAGGCTCCTCAAACCGATTTAATACCAAGACACGGCTCCCAGAGGTCATCTTTCCTTCTCCGTGCCTTAATTTACACAACATGTTGATCACTTGATGTCCTTCTCTGAGCATTTGGCTCAGCAGAAGGGTCAGCAGGAGAGAACCCAGTTCTTGCCTTGCCCTTCTGCAATGCCGGGTGTTTTGGGAAGGAAGCGTCGCTTGCAGATCACTTGTGGATCTCTGCGGTGCCTGGTGAAGGGGTTTGGTGATTTACTGCGGAGCAGATCAGCGTTTCTGAGCTGTCTAGAGCAGAGCTGCTTGTTTATGGAAGGATGTGGACAAGTGCCAGAGCGTGACCCAGCCTCTGGATGTGAGTGACGTCCCTGGGAAGTGCGGCTCTCAGCTTAGGGAGATTTTTCTTCCCAGGTGGATGATGAAGGGATGCAGGCCAGACTTCGCAGCAGGGAATGGGGATGAGTGTGTGTTGTTGTTATTTTTAATAATCTAGTTAGCAAGAAAAAAAGGCCAGAAAAATATCTTGGTGGAGAAAAGCCTCCAAATCCCTTACCCCGTTGAAGCTGCCGAGAGAATGAAGGTTGGCAGAATGCAATTATCTAACCTGGAATTCAGCCAGGACGCCGAGGCTCAGCCTCCTGCGCTCGTGCAGTGCCCTTAGATATTTGATAGCTATATTGGATCCACCCATTCCGCTTTATGTCTCCCCCGGCAGGCTGGCTGGCTGGGGCAGGATGCTCCCCTTGGCTCTGCGCTGGGGCTAAGATGTGCAGGTGGTCCCTGCGAAACCTCTGGTAGCCACAGCCTGCGGTGGTAATTCCGGGGTAATTCCCAGCCCCTCCTGCAGGCACAGAGCCCCTTTCCTAGCAGGATGATAGCTGGAGGCAGCAGAGCTGCCGGCTGCGCTCCCAGCTTTGTGGTAGGATCCGCATCCCGCTCCGCTTCGCCCTCCCGCAATCCGCTGAGCAACCCCAGAGTGGTGTGGGAAGGAGGGAGGGAGAGCGCACGGGATGCCCGTCGCCCATGGGGTGCGCCCGTCGCCCGCACACCCGTGTTTGGCTTCCCCAAACGGCCCCTCTTGGCCCAAACGGCCCCTCTTGGCCGTGTCCGGCAGCGCGCGGCGGGACAGGGCCCCGCGCTGCCCCTGCGCTCCGGGGCCTGGCTGCGGCCACCTGCCTTGTTCCTTGTAGGGGATCACGGAGCTGCGGCTCCTCCGGTCGTTCCGGATGGAGGGATCGCGGAGCTGCAGCTCCTCTGGTCACTCCATGCAGGAGGATCATGGAGCTGCGGCTCCTCTGGCCGCCCCGTCGCTCTGGATGGAGGGATCACGGAGCTGCGGCTCCTCCAGCCACCTTGTCGCTCCGGATGGAGGGATCATGGAGCTGCGGCTCCTCTGGTCGCTCCGTGCGGGGGATCACGGAGCTGCGGCTCCTCCGGTCACTCCGGATGGAGGGATCACAGAGCTGCAGCTCCTCCGGTCACTCCGGATAGAGGGATCACGGAGCTGCAGCTCCTCTGGTCGCTCCATGCAGGGGATCACGGAGCTGTGGCTCCTCTGCCCACCCTGTTGCTCCAGGCAGGGAGATCACAGAGCTGCGGCTTGTCCGGCCGCTCCGTGCGGGAGAATCACGGAGCTGCGGCTCCTCCGGCCGCCCCGTCACTCCATGCGGGAGCGCTGTCGGTGTGTGCTGTGTCGCTGCTGGGCCCCGCTGGCCACGCCACACCAGCTAAGCTGCTCTGGTTCCTCGGTGCAAATATTCAGCAGGATCCAGGCCGATGCCGGCGGGCGTGCTGCGTGCCCGCAGCGCCAGGGCCGCGTGCGTGCAGGCGGTGGGTTAATCGTTCCGAAACGGCGCTGAGAAACAAGCGCAGGTTGCCATGGAAGCCCCGGCAGCGACAATGTCACCTCGGCTTTAAGATGCTTTCGATGCTCCAAGCTGCAATTCCCCTTCTCTCCAAAATAAACGATGGCAAAACACCCCAGCGGGTGGGACAGGGGCTGTATCCCCCAGCCTGCAAAACTGGGCTCCCGCTTCGAGCCGAGGGCTCGGATTTGGGTCTCAGTGGCAGGGAAGGGGACAAGGGGACAGCGGGCGGCGAAGTAAACCCAGGAGCCAAGCGAGGCGCAGGCTGGAGATTAGGGAATTGGGTTTATAGGATGGGAGGCAAGTCCCGGAACCGCCGCTCCTTGGGAGGGCTGAGGCGTGCGGGGAGAAGAGCTGAACATTGGAAGAGGTTCGGGTAGGGACACAGGGAGCCGTCTCCAAGGAACTGAGTGGGATAAATTGGGATCGCGCGTGAGAGAGGAAATGAGGCGAACAGGAACCCTAAGAATTAACAATGCTGATTTAATAAATGCAAAAATTCAAGTGATTGTAGAGCAGGGCAAAATACAATGGTAAATGCCTGGAAATCACATTCTCCCTGTTCCTTTCAGTCACTTACATGCAGAAAACAGTGACCTCTTAATCCATCTTGTTTTAGTGGGCTAATCGCAGATAATATGAAATTTCTGCTATTCTGGCTGCGATTGTCTTGCAAACAAACTGTTTGTTTGTTCTCTTACAGTTGCCTGATTTCTTGATTTTTTATTTTATTTTATTTTGCCGTCCTTGGTTTGGGGTTTTTCCTTGTTTTAGTTTCATACATGCTTGGAAACCTACACTGCCAGCCACCTAGGCAAGACAAGGGCTGTATGAATATTTCTGTAGTATTTTCACCATTCTGTGTATGTATGAATATGTATGTACATATCCATATGTATGGATATAGATATGGATATTTCTCTCCACTAACTGATTTTTTTTTCACCGTGGAGATTTCTGCTGGCATACTGGATTTGTGTGGAGACTCCCAATTGCTAGCACCAAATGCAGCAAGTTTCACTACATGGAATCAGGGTTTGGGAAGTGGACAGTGGCTGTTGGGCACTTCACACTTGCAGGAGAGGAATTGTGTCCCTAAATCAAATTGTTCCTCAAAACTGCATTTGAACCAAGCAACTAATGGCATAATGAATCTCAGCATGAGTTTTGTGTCATTTGCCTCTGGGAAGTTTTCTTCTAGGCTAAAACATAAATCAAAATGTAACTTCTGACAGTGTTTTGCAGTGCCCTTTGACCACGTGCAGGAGGAGAACTGCAGCGTTCCCCCTGTTCAATCAGGCAATTGTGGATTTTGATTCTTCCCCTGAATGGCAGTGATATCTCTGCAGTTGCAGAGCGAGCCAAAGCCAAGGCAGCGGGCAGGCGCAGTTGAAAAGTAAGTCCTCTCCTTGGGTTCATTTTAATTCCCTCTCTATCTTATGATAACTGCTAAATCATCAGCACTAAGAATAGCTTCTGCAGTTATTAAAAGCATCCGTCAGTCCACTTAGCCACTGCAGCTGGTGCTAACCCCAATCTGTCTGTCTGCTGGACTCCACACCTGTGGAGTCGTCATCAGGAGGGTGCTGATTTAAGAGGGAGAAAGGCAGACAGCATTGGCAGGGCAGAAAACAGAGAGGAACCCACAGAGTCTTTGAAATTCTGCTCATAAAGGAGAAGAGAATGAACAATTGATTTCTCAAAGCTGGCCTAATTCCCCTGCTGAGCCTCAGTCCCTGTCCGAGAGAGCTGGGATGCTGCTCCCTGGATTTTCGCTGCCAAGGGATTTCATGGCAGGCAGGTGAACGGGGTGGTTTCGTGGGGTCTCTGGCGCCTCCTGATCCTAAAAAGCAAATAACGGGTTTGCGGAAGCTCGGGAAAGGAGGGGAAAAAAGGCCCCAAGGCATCAAAATGGGCACTGATGGCCAAAGATAGATGGGAGCAAACAGCTCCCCGGCAAGGGAGCCTGCAGACATTAATATGAGAGCAATTGTTCTACAGAAGCACAGTGGCTTGCTTTTTTTTGGATAGACCATGTTTTAGCAGCTAATGACAAGGCTGGGGCCATTTACAGCAGGAACAGCAGGAAATGCAGAAATCCTGGTACATTTTTGTTGCGTTTTTAAAAATAATCAGTTTTTTAAAAACTGCCTCTGTTCATTTGAGTTTAAAAAAAGTTGCTGTATTTCCTATCACTTCAATCTCTGACCCGAATGCGCAGCAGCTGCTGAGAAGTAAATCCAATTCAATGTCCGGATGCCGTACAAGTTTGCAGAGCCAGGAGTTTTTAATAGCCTGAGTGGGCGATGCCTTTTCTGTCTGGTCCTACAGTGCCTGCAGTGCTGCGAGCGAGCCTGCTCACACGGCAGGTTTGGTGCAAGGAAGGACAAGCTGCACAGGAAGGCAGCTCTGCTGCTGAGGTGAGGAGTACTGAGAGGCTTGAGAGAAAATGTCAGGGAAATCTGCTCCTAAACCCTTCCCGTTATTAATTAACTGCATAATCTCTCTCCTGTTCTGTGTTCTCCATTGGTTCATTTCTCTTGTTCTCTCCGTCTGGCAGGTGGAGAAGCTAAAATGGGACAGATCAACGTTTGACCCCTTGGAGCCCTTCGACCCCTTCATCCATCGAGCCAGTCTGCAGAGGCCAAAATAGAGTCCAGCCCTTTATCCACAAGGTAAAACCCCTTCCATCCAGCTTTTCCTATAGGACTTGATAAAATCAGTCTTATTCCTCCCTTTGATTCCTCTTGAAGGGCTAAAGTGCTACGATGAACTGGCTCCCCAAAGATTTCTCAATTTATCTCAGAATTCTGGGCAAATCTCTGCTAACTCTGGGGGAGAAAAGCACAGGGCTCGATGTCTGGTAAGTAAGAGCAGCAGCGGAGCCAAGGCAGCTGCAGCCCAGGGCGTGGGAATTTGGTACCTCTCTGCCAAGGATGGGCAACTGTGACAACTCATCTGTCCAAAGGCAGGTTTGCTCCTCCCGAGAGCTTTATGCTTAGTTCCTGAGGGAACAAGGCTAAAGTGGTCGTGTTTTTCCAGTGGTCACCTCACTTTTGAAGCTGCTGACAGACTGGTTTGTCAAATGGACAGAGGCCTCAGAAGTGTTTGAGTCCCCTGAGCTCAGCAGTGGCCAGCAGCTGAATAGGAGGAATCATAGTTCATGCTCCCAGGGAGGAAAAAGCCTGCAAGTAAAACACTTGTACCATTAGGTATCAGGTACTCCGTGTAGGATAGATCAGGCCACCTGAGTTCCTTGGCTTTGTGAACTTTCCCTTTGTTTTTGCCCTGGTGGATCAATCCTTCCTGCTTCCTCTGGCTTTCTCGAGGCTGCAGCAGCACTGATCACGCTGCTTTTTGCGTGTTGTTTTTCACCATGGCAATGCTCTAAATCCTGTTGCTGATCTCAGGCACCGCCTAGACATGAATTTCACACTGGGCTGCAGCAGGAAGGGATGAATATCCCATCTTATGTCCTACTCGGTAGCACAGGGTGTTTCTTCTAGACTGGCACCCTCCGCCCACCTCCAGGATAGTGCACTCGGAGCGGCGTTCCAGAAAGGAGGCACGATGCAATAAGAGCCTGAGCGCTTCTCCGTGCAATCCCTCTCCAGCAACTGGAGAAAACGAACAATGACAAAAGCTGCCCTTAAGGGTATTTGCGTCCCAAAGGAATGCACTTAAGGACTCTGTGAAGCGCACTGACGTTATTAAAAGGATGTGTGTGGGGGAGTGCTTGTCAGCCCTAAGTGAAATTGATAAAAAGATGTTTTATGCAACAGGCTGTATTTAAATCTAAGGGACAATTTAAGCTGCTTTGTGGGTAATAGCGCATCTTTGATTCAGAAGCCGTATCTTAAGTATGGAATTAGACAAATTGAGTGTGTTGATGACCTTCTTTTCAGGGAAGGCTCTGTCCTGGGTGCCGTAGGAAGCAACGGGACTGGATATGCAGCAGAGTGACTTTAACCCTTTGGTGGCTTTCACCTGATTAAGGACAAGGTAACTGCCTGGATGGAACCAGCCTGGGGAAAAGAGCAAACAACCAGCTGCAGGTTTTTAAAGATCTGCCAGTGGAAACACATCCATGCCAGGCCTGGGTCCAAAACACTCTCCTGGCTAATTGCATTTTGCCTGTGCAGGATCAACCTCTGCTTCAGACGACTATCACACTCATTTTCGCTCCTTTCTGAGCTGTCATCAGACGTTACTGTTCCCTGCTGCACGCCGCCCCAGAGCTGCCTCCGTCCTGGCTTCCCTTGATGCAGTTTGGCATCTGTCTGGGCGAGAAGTGCAATTGCTGCCGCCCTCCTCTATCAATACCCCTCTCCTGTGGTGCCCCTCTGCCTTGATGCTCAATATCATCAGCTCAGTAATTAGCATCACATTATAACCGAATTGTCAAAACGAGCTTACATCAGAGCTGAGCAACTCGGCGGGGTTACTGCTGTCTCCTTTGGTCTTTCGTCGTCTTCTGCCACATTGCTATCTCATTTATTAGTCATGATCACACCTAGGGAGCCTTCTCCCTTCCCTTCTGGAGTGGGTGCCACGTCTCCAACTACCTTCTGCAGGATACTCCTAGCTATGTTAAATAGGGTTACCCCTAGCTAACCCTGTGTTAAATGGATGTTAGAAAGGGCCCTTCTCCAACTGCCCTGTTCAGGAGTTGCCTCCCATTTTCCTCTCCTTATTCCTGCTCACCCTGCACTGTGCTTCTGGTCCATGCGCTGATCCCAGCACCTCCCACAGGAATGGGAATCTCCACAGGAGTGGGAATCTCCACAGAGCAGAGGGAAAAGCCCGGAGCCTGGTGGCACAGCCGCTTCCTGCAGCCAGATGTGAAACAAGTTCTCTGCTGCTCGTGCTCTTGGCCATGATTTTAGGGTTTCCCTTCTGGCAGCAGCATCAGGTATTTTGCAGATAAAGCTGCACAGCAGGCTGAGGGCTGGAGCAGGAACAAACACCACGCTGGATTTGCAAGGCCGGGCTCTGCTCTCGTCTCACGGCTGGAGCAGGAACAAACACCACGCTGGATTTGCAAGGCCGGGCTCTGCTCTCCTCTCACGGCTGGAGCGGGAACAAACACCACGCTGGATTTGCAAGGCCAGGCTCTGTTCTCATCTCACTGCTGCTTCCTGCGACATTAACGCAGAGAGCGCGCAGAAACTCCTTGGCAGAAATAAACACGTTTTCTGTCCGTCTGGGATTCCCAATAACTTTGGCTGATGCTCCTGCTCGTAGCCAAGCCACACGCTTTCACAGCACCGCTGGGACCCGTTTTACAGCAGCAGCTCCAAATGAAGGAGGCAGTTCTTACACAGCAGTTTGCAGGGCTGGGAAAGCGAACGGAGTGCTGTGTTGCTGACTTGTTTGCAGGTGCTTTGAGCTCTTTTCCCTGTTTTGCAGTGCTGCTTTCCTCCTCCTCTGCCTTCAATGGGATGCTCTGAGATTCCCTGGGGAGTATGAGCGGCCTGGCCGGAGCTGCCAAGAGAGAGGGCGGATCTGCAGAAAGCAGCTGGGAAGGTAAAAATGCCCAAGGGTCAGAGCAGAAGATGCAGTTCAGGTGACACTCTCTCAGCACGCCTGGCAGGCCAGGACAAGTCACTTGGCTTTTACTGTCTGCATGAGTGGGTGTCAGATCCCCTGGGGACACTGGGAGGAAAGGAGGCAGAGAGGGACACGGGGATTCCTGCTGTGGCAGGAAGCGGCTGGAGAGGCACCTTTCCCACTGCCCTTGTGCTGGATATCAGCAGCTGTGGCACACGTGGCCCTGCTCTGTGCACCCCGTGCTTTCCACACAAACCCACAACCAGGGGACTGATGCGGGCAGTGTTACTGCAAAGAATGCGCAGGCAGGGGTTCATGTGCTGGGTTAGCAGCACTGTATCTGCTCCTGGTTTCAAACTCATGAGGCACTTTGCTGCTCTGTGAGTACTGCATCGGCTGCCCGGTGCCTACGAGCTTCTGGGCTGCTCTGCTTCTCTCCTCATTAAAATTAAAACACCAAGAGCTGTGTGTTTCAAAGCCCTTGCTGTTCTTGCATTCATCGAGCTACTTGCCTCTGCCCTTCCATTCACCGAGCAAGGGTTTGCTCGGGAGCAGAGGCTTTTGCTTTGCTTTTGCTTTGCTTTTGCTTTGCTTTTGCTTTGCTTTTGCTTTGCTTTTGCTTTGCTTTTGGCTGTGGGGAGGGAGCTGCCGAATGTCTGGAGGACAGAAGTGTGCTGAGAATAATCAATATTTCATGATCTCTTCCCAAACAGGCAGACTGGGGGGTTTTGACGGCCCGGATGGAGCCGCGTTACCTAACTTGTAGCTCCCGACAAGTGGAAGCACTGCATTCAGAAGCTCTAAAGCGCCCCAGGCCTTCGGAGCGAGGGAGATCAAGCACTCTTGTCACCTGCTGCAGAGCCCCAGGTTTCTCTGGGAATGCCGAGGACATTTGTCTTGAACGTGGTGAGACTTGTTTGGATTTTTATGCAACACCAGCAAAAGGTTCCTGACTAATAGCCTTGGAGAAAGGAGCTCTTGAGCTGGATAAAAAGCCTGCAGGACTCCCGCCAACGGGTCCCTCTACGACTTCCCTGGGGAAATCAGCTGGGAAATCTCCCAGCCTGGCTGCACCGCTTTGGAGGTCGCTCCATCGCTTGGGAACACCAACACAGGGCTCAGGCCTGGCACTTCTGCTGCAGTCCACGTCCTCCTCCCGCTCCAGCTGCAACGCGGCTCCTGCTGCAGCTGCCCCTCTGCCTCCGCTGTCACTAGGGTTATTGCACGCTCCCTAACCTGCTCTCTGCTCAAGCTTCTCCTGAGGGCACAGGCCAAGCCTTCCTTACAAGGTAAAGCTGCCAGGTCATATGGAAAAACATACCAAACATACCTGAAAACATACCAAAAAAAAATTAAATTAAAAAAAAAAAGAGAGAGAGAGGAGAAGAGAGGCTGAGCTCCCACATCCCTCCTTCTCCCCTCTCTGGGGTCTCTCTTAGCCAAACACCCTGCTGAAAGCTGTGAACTGCTACCAGCCACCTGCTGCATCTCGTTCTTCCTTTACGCCGCATCCCAATTTGCATCTGATTAATTAGCAACCTTTTATTGCTATGCAACTGTCACCTTCCTGCCTCACCTTGGCCCTTCCTTCCTTGCCTATTCCAGGTAACCTTCCTTCATTCTCTTATTTTTATGCTCAGATACGTTGGAAAAGCTCTTACTGGGAAGGAGGCGGGCGTGCACAAAGGGGAATCTAGAGCTTGCAGCAAAAGAAATGAAGTTTTATAAATATATAGCTGACTTTTGTGTGCAGTGCAGCAGCAATAAGCTGCTTTGGTGATGAGGAGCTGTGCAGCCCACCCAGCTGGGCAGGGAAGAAAGGCAGGAGAAGGAAGCTGGTGTGCAGGGAGGTGGGGAGCAGGGCTGGGGCTGGCCCCCGAGCCCTCTTCATCCCTCCCTGCTCCCCCGTGTCTTCCTGCATCCCTAAACTGAGTCCGGCCGCCTTAGTGCAGCACAATGCAAAGAGCCAGCCTCAAATTAAAGCTGCAAATCAAAACCCACGTGTGCTGCTGGGGTGGCCACACGCTTGTCAGATGATATTATTATATTAACTCCTAGGAACAGCCCCATAACTAGCAGCAGGGCTTGGCGCGGGGCAGGTCCTGGCATCCTGCGGGAGAGCCGGGCAGGGGCAACCAGGAGCCCCCGATGGGATGGGATGGGATGGGATGGGAGAGCTCCGGAGAGCTGCCTGCTCCAGAGCTGCACGCAGCAGCCAGGGCCTCTTCCCACCAGAACTGGGATCCCTCCCGTGTGCCAAAGATGCTCCGGAAAAGCGTGATGATCCCTGCCCAGGGGACATCGTCACTGTAACCTCGACGCTCTTTGCTCTGAGATGATTTTCTTTCTTCTTTAAAGTTATTAAGATGAAATTAGCAGTACCTATACTCTGGTTAATGATACCTTTTAGCAGGGTTCCGAGGAAGCAGATTTTGAGAGGAATACCATTGATTTGGTGTACGGAGCAGCCGAATGGCCCCCAGCATCGATGCTGGCCGGGCGATGCAGCCGGCGGCTCTGCCGCACGGGAAGGAAGTTGGGCTCGGAGCATCCCGTTTATCACCTGCCCCTGGCACGGAACCAGCTGAAGCGCAGGGTGCAGCCAGCTTGGCAAACACAAGGTCGGAAGAGAAGGCTGGGTTCGTCAGACTGAGCTACTGAGCAGTGCCAGCCATGGGACTTGTCTGGATTAATTCCCCCTTTCAATTTATCCTAAGTCAAATTCATTCGACTTCATCTTCCACTCGCTGGATATGATCCCTTTGTCTCCTAGGTTGAAGAGCATCTTCTGATGAACCTTTTGGGCCCCTTAATGCTGCACTGCAGGTACCGAATGGTTAAATTTGCTGCCAGCAGAGTCTGCAGCCCTTCCTTCAAGTCTGCTTCGGGGTCAGACAAGGGATCTCAAAGCACTTCAAAATCCCCAAACAACTTTATTTTGCAACAGCAACGAAAATGAGGAGCCAGCAAAGGCCAAGGTTATTTTCCAGCAGAAGATTCACAGAGGATCTGGCTTCTCCAAAGGGTCAGTGGCTGCTCTTGCCTCTGCGGTCGGCTGAGCCCGCCTGACCAGATTCCAGTATTGCTATTAAAAGCTGCAAACCCCAGAGTCAGCTCCTCCCCCGAGCCTAAGATTAAAACAAACAAACACGCGCACACACACACAAAAGTCAAAGTTCTGGGCTGGCCTTCTGGATTTCTAACCTCTCTTCAGTGTATTTGCAACCACAAATATCTAGAAACCTCATTCTTTAACGGAGATGAAGACTGGTAATTTGATAGCATAACCCTAGGGGCCCTGTATAAAACGCCAAGGCTTGCAAGGACTGCTCGCTCCAAAAGTCACCAAGCAAATCCAGAGGAAAACCAGGAATAAAAGTGATCCCTCCGCTCTATTCCCTTGATGCATTAATTGCAAAATATTTGTTTCTTTCTTTTTATTTTTAACTTGTTGGCATCTTTCAGAGCATTGCGACCCTGCCTGCTCTTTCTTCCGGAGAAGGATGAAGGATATTTTGCTAGGATGGTAATTCCAGCTAAAGCCTAGGCCTGGATGGCAGGAACCACCCCACCAAAGGCTGCCTGCGGTGCCTACAGGTTGACAGAAACGTCCGGGCTGCAGGGAATGATCCCGGCGCACAGGAAAAACAACAAGCTGGGCTGGAGGATAAGGAGATTATAAGGATTAAACAAGATGAAGAGAGATGTTTACAATTATTATTAGCTGCAAAAGCTTCACAGCCAGAGCAGCAAGGCACTGCCCATCTGTTGTTTTACGTCCACACTGCCTCAATAATTTTGTTCACATAAAATTGGATGTTCTGGTAAAACTTGAACTTAAAGCAACCTCGGCCCATGCAAAATCTGATGCTGTGGTGTGGAGCTGGCTCTCAGGAGGCAGCTGGAGAAGAAAGGCCCTGCAAAAACCCTTGGAAAGAGGGAAATGGCATCGCCAGTGTGGTAACATCACCCACAGGAGGGCAGGCAGTATTGCTGGGCAAAAACAAAAGGCAAGGCAGGCTTTTCTTAAGGAAAAATTTAATGTTTATGAGCAAGGACATGCTGAGTTGAGCTGGGTGTGAGTCCTGTGTCACGGCGTTTACACAGTTCCAGTGGACTGCTTTGGCATTTGCAGCACAAATCCCTTATCTGGGGGGGCCGTAACCTGGCAGGAAGAGGATGGGAGATGAGGGGAAGGGAAAATCTTCCAGGAATGTGCTCTGGGAGGCGGCGGGAGGACGACAGCTTTTAAAAATATATGTGACACTCACGGGATTTCACCAGTGTTTTTGCAGCGTTTCACCAGCTCTTTCCTAAGGAATCCTCTTGTGAGCCATGGGGCTGTTTCCTGGAGGGAATTTGCCTCGGAGAGGGAAGGGTGCCGGGCACGGTGCAGCTTTGCCGCGGGGCGTTTCTGCGTGGGTGCCGTTACGGGGACGCGGCTTCGTCACTGCTCTTGCACTCGTTATATTCGCCTCTTTCCAAACACAGGAAGAAATGACTCGCGATGTTGTGACATCCCCCGCGTCACCGGCGCCTTGCAGGGTGCGCTCGGGGTGCGTGGCCACCGTGCCAGGGTGCCAGCCCCGCGGATGAGTCAGCCCGACGGGGGCACAACCCCAACAACCAACAGTGTCACCCTGGGCACGGAGTCACCCCGTGTCACTTGGGTCCCGCTTGGGCTCCGGCCGCCAAGAGCGACGGGATTTTAATGCCAGGAAGGTTCATTTTGATGTTTTATTTAAGCAGCGCAGTTCAAAGAGTTGTCCCAAAGTTTTTGATAGCAGTGAGTAATTTTAAAGGGGTAAAAAACTTAAATAGCCTAAAGGGGAGGGAAAAAGAAGAAGTTAAAAAAAAAGCATTCTGAAATAACTTTTTTTTTCTCTCTCAAAAGTTATGGGAAACATGTGTGGACCTGAATCGAGTTTGGGAAAAGGGTGGATGTTTCAGCTCAGTCTGAACTGTTATCAGCACGTTCGTGTTTGCAGGCTCAACGAGCAGCAGCAAAACAAACAGTTCAAGTGACTGGAGCAAGATCACCTTGCAGGTAAGAGCCAGGGCCAGAAATAGATCCCATGTTTCCTATCCCGTGTCTCCACCTGACCATTTTCGGCTCTAATTACGCAATTACAAAGGCTGTTTCCCTGGCAAGGTGATAATGAGCTTCCCTGCTGATTGCAGTGAGCTTTCCTCACCTGACAGGCCCAAGGCTCGTGGAACGGAGACCCTTTCAGCCCCTGCAAATCGGCCCAGTTTGGCTTTCCCCGGCAGCAAACCGCACTGAGTTACGCTGCTGGTTTATGCTGGTGTCACGAGGCCCCCGACAGATGTGCAGCAGATTAAAACTGGGCAAACGGAGGGCCGGGAGGTGCCACCAGCCTGGAGGAGGCTGGATACAAATCCCCCGGCGCTTGGAGACCTCCCTGCAGCCTGGCCTCTGCTCGGGGCCGTGGAAGCGCCCTGCTTCCCCTTGCGCAGAGGGAGAGATGGAATCAAAGCGTATTCCTGGCAAACGGAAGCCACAAATGCGTTGGGGAAGGAGGAGGAAAAGCATTCCCAGGATGAGAAGTGTACGGCTTGGTTTAGATTTGATGGTGGGAACAAATTAATCTTGATAATCAGGCCTGGTTTCTGGGAAAACGCCATTGCTTTTTGTGTAGCATCCCTTCTGCCCCTTCCCCTGCAAAGTGCACGATGTATTTCTGAGTATTGGTTCAGGCCCTCAAAAAGAGCGCTCTAAGAGAGCAAATTGGATGCTAAATACTGGAAACTTCACCTCAGCTTTTCCTGCTTGAGTTAGAGTCTGGGGTCTGCATTTGAGCGACTGAAGTTTCGCACTCAAGTTACGGAGACTCGCAGAGAGTTAATAGGGAGCTTTAAGAGAGAGGTTGAGGAAAAATCATCTCCTGCAGCAGGCAGTGCATTCTGACATTGCAAAATACATCTATTTTTTTTCTCGCATCAGGTTAAAAATTCCCAGCGCCCTTCCTCTGGCCGCAGAATTAATACTCGAATTGACCTGTTGCGGAAACGTGCAGGCTGCAAAGAAACACGAGGTAAGGTCGGCCACAGCTCTTAAACAGAATATGCACATGAGCCAGTAAAGCTGCTGCTGGAGTAAAAACCCCAGCACCCTTCCCAGATATTCTTGCACAAGATCCCGTTTTGATGTGGAAGTGCTTTGAAATCGTTCGCTGGGAACTTTATGGAAGTCCGCATGCTCCTGCAAAATGTTTCAGGTTTTGTGAAACAGCATTTCCTGCTAGAAAACTCTTCAGTTTAAATATTTCTTTGTCTCTGCTGCTGCCTCCTGGGTTCATGCCCTGCTTCCAACATTGTCCTCTTTTGTGACCAGCATGTGACAAGGCTTAAATAAGTAATGATTTGTAAAGTGCTTTGATATCCTCTGATAAAAGATGCCCCAGAACTCTGTGCATTTCAGTAATGTGATTGCTCTCCCCAGCTCTTTGGAAGGCATTAAATGTGTGGGCGCTCTGGTTATTTCCTCTAACAGTTGATATTTTATGCCTGATGTATTTTTATCTTTGATGCATTATATAACCAGCTATCCTGGTGTCAATCCCAGAGCTCTAGCACTGTCACTAAAAGTAATCCAGTTTACCACATGCCTAAGACCAGCACTGCGTTGCTTGTGATGTTAAGTATAATTAATGTAAATAAGGGACTAAATTCCTCAAAGAGGGCTTGGTCCCACTGTCTTTACACTGGGAAACTCTAATTAAAATCAATATCAGCTAACTATCTCTCTCAGCTGTGTCCTCAGAAGTTGTACCCAGCGATTTTATCCGGCTAAAAGCTTTGAACCCAGTGAAGCCACCGGAGAAGTAGCACAAGGGATAACTTTTCCTCTCTGCCTGCATTAAAGCAGAGCAATTTTTTCAGTGAATAATAAATTCACCATGAAATAAGACATATCCCGTGGAACTAAACTATTCATGAATTAGATTTGCACTTGCCAAACCAGTTTGGTCCAACGGACTACGGAAAATGAGAAACTTTGGGAAGTGGCTCCTCGGTTTAGGGGAGGGCTGTGGCTTGTGGAATTGGGTTCACCTTGGTGTTTCAGCCCTCTGCAGCAAGATCTCACATGAGCCCAGGGCTTTTCCTTGGTCCCTCATCAATAGGAAGAGCTTGGGCCCCTCCACAGGACTCTTCATCTCCCCTGTTCTCCTGCTGGAGATGGTCCTGGCTCCCTTCATCTCCCTTGGGATCTGTTCACCTGCTGGGGATGGTCCTGGCTCCCTTCATCTCCCCTGGGATCTGTTCACCCGCTGGAGATGGTCCTGGCTCCCTTCATCTCCTCTGGGATCTGTTCTCCTGCTGGAGATGGTCCTGGCTCCCTTCATCTCCCCTGGGATCTGTTCACCTGCTGGAGATGGTCCTGGCTCCCTTCATCTCCCCTGGGAGCTGTTCACCCGCTAGAGGTGGATTTTTCCATCCCTTACCCGTGAATTTCTCGGTTCCCCAGCTCAGCGTCCTCCTTGATCAGGGAAGCCTTTATTTCCCCTTGGAGGAGGAGGGATGTGATTCAGGGACAGCGTGTACACAGCAACTCCTGCCTGCACCGTGAGCACAACAGGAGGGAGGTTGCTCCTCTAACGAGCTCCTGCCTCGTTTGCAGGTTCATTTGCTGCCAAGGCAAGGCCTGGGAGCTCTGTCAGTCTCAAATTGAAGCTGAATTATCCACATGTGGCAGCACGGGCTACAGAGGGCAGCTAAGCTGTGGGCTGCCCTGCACAAAATTGTGCAGGGATGCCAAGAGAAGCGACATCTCCTTGGTGCTCAGGCACGTACAGAGCCGGGATAACTAATACTCAAAATCTGGCAAGGGACATTAAGTTTTACACTGCAAGGTTTAAATGAGCCTCTAATTACTAGAGATCAGGAGATTTCCTGAACCAGCCTCCACAGTGCCCGGGACCGGTACAGGGGGACCGAGTGCACTGATAGCGCCGGCAATGCCCAAATTTCCGTGCAACCTTCCCCAAAGCCGCTCCGGCTGCAGCACGGCCAGGCACCAGCCCCTCGGTCTGCGCACGAGGCTGCCAGGCCTTGATTGCAATTAAGTTGCTGCTGCTCGTTGCCCTGGGCTGTCTTTCCATCAGCATTGGCAGCTGGGTGGGATCAGCCGTCTGCCTGATTTTATCTGTGATCCGGGCAACAAGAGTGAGGCTATAAAGAGGGCAGAATAGCTTGAGAACTTGATGCTGAAGAGAGAGCAAAAAGAAACAAGAAAATTCAAGTTATAAAGCTATAAAGGTTAGGAGAGCACAGGAGCACCTTGCTAGTGCTAGGGATGGAGGCTGGTGCATCCAGTTGTTGTCCCAGCTGTACAAGCTGGCTGGGATGTGGCTACAGTTTAAGAGCAACTTCCCAGGGATTCACCTCTTAGCAAAAAAATGCGTTTCGTGACAACTTTTATTTTAGATCTTCAGCCTGATGCCACTTTCTGGAGCGACTAGGGCTGCTCCTAGGGGTTGAGGGGATGCATGGTGGTGCCTGAGACAGTCCTGGGCACAAGGGCAACTGCTGCAGCTGAAGGAAGGGACCGATGACACGGTGACCGAGCGAGGAGACAACCCGTGCGACCAACAGCCGCTCCAGCTGGATACCGGTACAGTCAGATATGGTTTGGCTTTGCAGTATTTATACTGTATATTTTTATAATGCCGTTTCTCCACAGATCTCAAAGCATGTTAATGGACTCATTAACAGAGTGGTAATGACTGGATTAATTTAAATCTTAAGCACTCCTGTAAATTAGAAATCTGCTGCTGGAATAAGAGGTCACCCCAAGGTCCAGGTTAGTTTGGGGTCAGCCCCACAGCAGCGGGGCATAAGGAGGCCAAGTTCTGCTCCGCTTGCAAAAGCCCTTGGAGATTAGCGCCTGCAAAGTGCTATTTAGGGCCAGCAGCGTTAGGTGTAATCCCCCTGGCAGGGCTGCAAGCTGCACACACAGCCCCGGGGAGCAGCGTGGTGCAAACCACGTGTGAAAACACAAGCCCAGCGCAGCACCGACCCGCTCCGCGCGGGCTGGGGCATCCCTGGGAATGAGAGACGTCTCCCTTGGAGCTGCTCACTCAACCAGGGGGACCCACAGCAAACGCCAATGAGAGCAAATTTGTAGCTGCTGTTGTTATTTGCTCCTTAACGAGGTGTCAAAGGAAGGGAAAGCAGAGGCAAATGTCAGCAATTGGTCTTCTATCACGCGCGCTGTTCGGCGCAAGTCTTCACAGGGAACGTACCCACATCTTTCCAGGCAAACCTCAGATGGACGGAGTGGAAGGAGCTCAGGTTTCCATTAGTGCTCACCTTTTAACCAGCCTTGGCTATGCTGGTTTGCTGTCAATGCACTTTGGTGCAAATATTAAGCCCAGAGCAGGAATGGATAAAACCTCGGGATCAGGCACCGTCCTTGACTGGGTGAAACGGGAGCGGATTCGCTGGCGGCTTTAACGAGGGCAGGGAGCAAATGAACAGCCACCCGTGCGGTAACGTGTAATTGTGGTCAATGAACTTATGTCTGGGGTTGCGTGTGTGTCTCGTAGAGACAGTTCCAAAAAAATTTGGGATGGTTCGTCTGGCCATGGCCTCTCCAGCCTGGAAAAAGCATCGTCATTACAGAGGAATGTAGTTGTTTCCCTGGTGAAAAGCTGCATTTGTGTCGCTGAAATTCATGGGCGCACGCGCTGCGGCTGACAAAAATAGGAGAGCCTTGGAGAGGTGACACTGGTGACCACTCCTGTGTGTCCTGTGGACAGAACAGCAGGAATTAGGAGTACTGGGGAAGACCAGCCCTGTTGCTGCAATAATGGAGACACAAACGTGCGTTTTGGTGATGCTGCAGAACTGAAAATAACCTTGAGAAAGCACATGCTGAAGGAGCTGGTGGCTCGTCAGGAACGAGGCCAATGAAGGAGGAGATGGATGGGTGGTGATGGGCAGAGCATGGCAGAGGCTGGGGGGTCACCACGCCGCACTCGCAGCTCGTGAGAAAGCAAGAAGTCTTCCAAAAAGCCTCGGCTTTGATATCCTCAGCACTCGGACACGGATAAATAGATTTGACTTTGCTCCTCCGGCCTGCGGGATGCATCTCTGCCCACCCGGGCCGCTCGGTCGTCGCGGGTCCATCAGCTGGGGCTGCAGTTTTAACGCGCTGGCGGCTCTGCCTTCCTGGGGGGAGAGGCCACCAGTAATTTCTCACCATTACAGGGATGTTTTAGACTCAAACTATGACTTGCAGGGAAGCTGCTCAGATGGTGCCGCCGCGCTAGGGACCTTGATTTGATTAGGGCTCTGTCGCGGGCTGCTGTCACGGCCCTTCGGGCTCCAGCCGCCGCGACGCTCGAGGAAACGTGTTCGGCTGCTCCCAGTCAGCAAAGCGAGCGCAAGAGCGACGCTCGCACTGGGATTCACCGGGAAAAATCAAGGGAAGACACTTCTCTTTGCAGATCTGCCCTGTGGGGCCAAGCCGTGGAGCGGCTGCGCTCGGGGACGCTGTGTGCGCCTGGGAAGCGTCTGGAGACATCGGAGACGTGCGGGAGCCGGAGCCTTCCCGGCGGGATGAGGGCTCGTGGAATCTCAGCGGAGGAAACGGTGGGAAGGAAGCGGCTCGCAAGCGCACGGCTGCTGCCCGAGCGAAGAGGAGCATGGCCGTAGACGGAGTCGATGCTGATGCAAAACACAGGAACAGGAAAATAAATCAGTGCTGTGTCAAGTAGCTGCTGTGCGGCTTTCTCAGGCCGTTTTAATCAAAGAATTAATTGCGAAAGTGTCTGCCTTAGACACCGGCTATTGGCAGGCGGGAAGCCCTCCGGTGGGACGCAGGCTGCTGGTGGGAGCTGAGCTCCAGCAATGATTTAGTGAAACATTTAAGCGGGTGCTTTAAACCCTGGACTTCAATTAGGTCTAAGCATATGCTTAAAAGTAAGCACAGATGCTTAAGCAAACTGCAGAGATGGATCCCAAAGGGTTTCCAAGCTTTTTGGTGTCTGCAGGCTGTTCTCTAGCAGCTTCCTTGGAGAGCTCCAGCAGAGTTTCTTTAACCTTCCCCCTGTCTGTGCTGCCCGCTCAGGTCGTGTCCTGGTGTTTGGTGCAGTGGAGAGCGGCTGTTGGTCTCGGCCTTTTGGCCACTTGACTCTCTCTGTAGCTCAGGGCTCCAAGCTGCAGCCGGAAGGGAGAAATATTAAAATTTAACTAAAAAGAAATTTTCAATTACAGACACACACGCACAAAAGTTTCTGTGCATAATAGGCTTTGCAAGGCATTATTCCACAAATCCCAAATAGGGGGTTTAACCTTCTTGTTATTATCCCTTTAATTTCAAAAAAAAAAAAGCCTTTGAGGCCTTAATCTTCCCCGCACTTATGTTTGAGCGGCATTAAGAGCATCCTGGGCACGGCGGTGACGCGCGGGGGCACCCACGCGTGTCCCTGCGTGGGGCACCCGATTAAATGGGGGCACGTGGGGGGCCCCGCGCGCCGCGGGTTCGAGTCCCGAGTCGCGGGTTCGAGTCCCGAGTCCCGCACCGGGTAACCGCGGGTTCGAGTCCCGGGCCGGGCCGCCCGCGGGTTCGAGTCCCGGGCCGGGCGGCCGCGGGTTCGAGGCGGGCCAGGCCGGCCCGGGACGTCACGGCCCCGGGCGGCCGCATTTACATAGTTATCGCCTCCCCCTTCCCACACGCGATCATCCCTCGCCGAGGGCGGCGCCAGGAAAAGTTTGCGGAGTTGGGGCCGGCGGGCCGGGATGGACGCGCTCAAGTCGGCGGGGCGCGCGCTGCTGCGGAGCCCCAGCGCGGCCAAGGCGCCCTGGGCCGGCGGCCGCCACCACAGTGAGGCTCCGTCCCCCCCGCCGCTGCTTTAACCCCCTGGCCCCCCTCCTTTCCTGCTCCGCTCCCAGCCCTGCTTTTCTCCCCCGCCCCGGCTCTATCTTTTCTTTTCCAAGCTTTTCCCAGGTCCGTTTTCTCCCCCTTGCAGCCCGTTTTCACCCCCGGCTTTGCTCCCTGCGCCTCTGTAACCTCCTGCTTGTTGCTGCTGCTGCTTTTCGTCTCCTAGTTTCCTCCACCAAGTCCCTCCTTGTGCTTCCTTTCCCTCCTCTTGCACCCCCTTTCCAATGTGTCCTCCGTGTCCTTCTCTACTTTATTCCTTTTTTCCCGTTTTTTTGTAGCCCCCTCTCCCCCATGTTCCCGCCCCTCCCCGTTGCACCCCCCAACCCACCTTCCCCAGCTCGGTGGGTCCAGTGCTGGGAGGGGGAGGGCCACGTCCCTGCCCTGCTGCTGGGGGGGGCATTGGGGACTGAGGTGGTAGGGGACACCCCCCTGGGTGCCTTGGAAATCCCTCCCCTCCGGAGTGGAAAGAAGGAAGGGATTTGGGTTTGGCGGACGCTTCCCACCTCCATCCTCAACACAGCCCCTTGGCATTGCCCGCGCTGTCCCCTGCCACCCGCACGTCCTGCCCAGGTCTTGCTCTCCTATTATTATTTTCCTGGCCTCTCAGGGCGCCTCCGAGCGAGCCAGGTAGCGCGAGCGAGAGCGCTGGAGCCCAAAGCGCCCGGCAGGCATTTTCTGGCCTCATTCCCCTGCCTGCTCCGGCACGTGATAGCGCATGTGCGCACGGTGCCGAGCGGCCCGGCGCCTTCCTGCTGCAGCCCGGCTGCGCTGGCCCTCGCTCGGTGCCGCCGGGACTCGCCAGGACGGGACACCTTGTGCCCAGCTTCCCACCCCGTGTCCGTGCCGGCTCTGCAGTTTTGCTCTTATTTTTTTTGCTCCAGATGCAAGTCACTTTCTCCGCATGCAGGGCACAGGGCAGCGCTTTCCGTGCCCGAATCCGCTGCGCGCTCCCGTGCTGCATTCCTTAGGGGCTTTGGGCAGCGGCTGTAATTGCGGTGCAAGCAGCTCCCTGGTACCTTCCGCCCCATCGTCAGCGAGAGCTGGGAGAAAAGTGATTTCGCCCACTGTAGCTTGTAGCTCGTCCCTCTAATCCCACTTTCCCGACGGATCCCGGGCTCTGGGATGGTTTGGGTGCTCTGAGGAGCAGTGGCGTTGCTAAAAGGACGTGCCGAGCTCCGTGCGCTCTGGCTGCTTGTGGAAACCTGGTGGCACCGTGCGGATGTCACAGCAGGCAGAAAGCGCCCGTGCTGCGAGACCTTGGTGCCCAGCATCCAACTTCTTGATTTTGCTAATCTCCTGATGAGATTTACCCTGGATCTTTGTGCCTTTCTGTAAGGATTAGGAGGCCACTAGCTGCAGAGCATGAAATCCTGGAGTTTTAGGGCTTCTCTGCAGCCTCCGGAGCTGGCTCCCCTGCTCGCTCTCAGCGCGGGGACGGGCGCGTTTGGCAGGTGGCCCTGCGGGACGTCTGATGGATGTGCTGCGTGGTGACCAGAGAGCAAAGCTGCTCTGGATTCGGGGCTGGGAGCCCTCCCGAGCCCGCTCATGCTCCGTGTCACAGGCAGCCTTGCAGGCCTGCCCGTCCCCGGCACCACCTTGGTTGCCTTGGTGGCTTAAGCTGCGCTTAGGCGGAGGCTAAGTGCATTTGCTTGCATTAAGTGCAGGGGGATAAAGCGGTGAGCAGCCCTGCGGAGCAGGATGTGTGGAGGAGTGCGTGCGAGCTCCTCGGCTCTGTTTACACCGTTCGAGCCCAAAGGCTGCGATCTGCACAGCCCTGTGGTTTCCTGCCCTCTCACCTTTGGCAGCGAGCTCTGCTTTCATCACCGTCTCCTGGCTCCCGCGGCACTCGCTGCGGGCACAAGCCCCGCTCGGCAGCGCGTGGCCCCGGGCTCCCTCCTGAGAGCACTTCAGTGGTGAGCGGCAACGAGCCGCGTTTCCGGGCTGGCACGAGCCGCCTGCGCGGGGCGGCTGCACCTGCTCGTTGTCCCGGAGCACCCAGGGTGGTGCAGGGGGACGCGGCGGGTCCAGCGTGGTGCAGGGGGATGTGGCGGGTCCGCGGGCCGGGAGGGCATCCCGTGTTTGCGTCGCGGGAGCGCAACGGAGCTCGTGGCCAAGGGGCTCCCAAGGGTCCGGCGGGGCTGCGCCTGGGGGCTGCCCTGAAGCAGGACTCCCTGCAGCGGCAAGAGCTGCAGATTGGGAGGCTGGAGAGCCCTAACGAGCCGCCAGCCCTCTCCAGGGCTGGGATGCTCCGAGTCAGCTCAACCTCCTGTTAAACTGCGTGTGCGGCCGCACCGGGAGCTGGCCCGGAGCCCGCGGGCTCGGGGCGCAGGCAGAGCTCGGGACCCAGAGCACATCTGCCCTGGCCTCCGGGATGGAAGGAGCTTGGAGCCCGGCCCGCGCGGCGACGCTCCCGCGGTGATGCCAAGTGCCGTAAGCCCCGTGCCAAGCCCAGCTCCCTGCAGGTGGCTGCACTGCAGGAGGGTGGAAACGGGCATCAGGGCTCGGATGCAAAGGGCAGGATTTCCCTTCGCTCGCAAACTCCTCGTAGGCTTTTCTTAGACATGGTGACAACAGGCTGTCGTGGGAGGCACCCTGTCATCTCCTGCAGGTGAACGTGTGACAGAGCGTCACCCAAGCTGCGTATGGAGATGCTTTTTGTGGGCCCAAAGCAGGAATCCTTGCGTGTTTAGGAATCTAAGATCGTTTTTGTTGCCTCTGCAGAGCTCCCAGAGAACTGGACCGATACCCGCGAGACGCTGCTGGAGGGGATGCTCTTCAGGCTCAAGTACATGGGCATGACACTGGTGGAGCAGCCCAAGGGAGAGGAGCTCTCTGCTGCCGCTGTCAAAAGGATCGTAGCCACGGTGAGTATCCGTGTCGGCCGCTCATCCCGGAGCGCCCGGGGGGCTCCTCTGCCTGCAGCCTCGGGGCGATGGGCGTGAGGACCGGCCCTTTCAGAGGTGACGGGGGCCTTGCATGCGTCTGGCAGGACGGACAGACCCACAGAGCGCAGCATTAAAACCTCAGGGCTAGCGCTAGCCCAGCCGACGGCCAGGCTGCAGAAAGGTGACAGTACGTGTCTGAGCTCTGCTCCTCTTGATAAGCTGGGCTGGCCCTGGAAGCAGCATCGGAGCTGGTGAAATCAGCCCCCCGTGGCTGTCTCTCTGCAGACAGGGCAGGGGCAGCATTTTGCACCGGCATGTAACCGAGTCCTGGGCTTGTGCCCTGGCTTATGTTTTGGCTTTTGTTTTTTCTTCCCAGAATTTGGAGAGTTAGGAGGGGGAAGAACTAGGATATTTTGCTTCAGTTCGCAGGCAATATAGACACGAGCTCTGCCGTCAACCCTGATGCAGGCGGCAGTGATGGGCAGCCGTCCTCCGATGCAGAGCCCTTGTTTGCCAGGCTCTCTGAGTAAAATTAATGCTTTTTTAAGCCCTTATAAAACTGAACGAGGCAGAGACCCAATTGTACAGTTAACCGTCGTAAAACTCAATGGGGTGGTGAACTGCACTGGGGGATGGAGGATCCTTTCCTGGCACGTGCTGAGCTGGCGGGGAGGCGAGCGGCGCGCGTGAAGCAGCGGCTGCTCTTAGAGCCCTGCACGGCTGCTCGGAGCCACCCGGGATGGAGCCTTAAATAAAAACAGCCTCGGAGGGGCAGGGCTGCCCCCAGGCCGAGCTGGAGGCTGCTCCGGTGCGGTCCAGGAGAGCAGGACGGAGGGTCTTGGTCTACAGCAGCATTTCCAGCTTTTATTGGATTTGTGCCAAAGGTTGAAAAATTAGAGAGGGGTGATTCTGCAGAACTGATGTGGGGGCTTCAGCCACCCTCCTTTGCCCTGCTGTCTTGGCGAGATGGAGCTGATGGGCAGCTGTGACACGCTGTGCTGGGAGCGGAAAGCCGGTGTGAAACCAGCTCCCGCGGGACCGTCCTGCTCGCGACCCGGCTCCCTTGGCACAGGAATTCACTGTGCTCCTAAGGATAAAGCTCCTAAGGATAAAGGATAAGGATAAAGTGTCTCACCAAACGCTGATGGCCTTGCACAGCGTGGCCAGCCCAGCCTCTTCCTTGGGCTCATTGCCACGGTGAAATCCTCTTCGTGGAGATAGGGGATGTGAATTACCCGTGTGTTGTCTGGGGTGGAGGGAGCACGTCCTTATCTTGCTAATGCCAACATAAATCTGTGCTTCAGGGATGGTAAAGTTTTAACAAGTGCCTTATCACACCTGGTCGTAAATTCAGCCTAGTACTAATGAGTGCTATTAATATGTCTATTAGATGCAATGTATCTAGAGTAACTGATCTGCTCTGCTGCTTTGGGTACAGCTGTGTTAAAAGCCCATAACTTTCCTCCTCCCCCTTTCCTTCCAAAGGCTAAAGCAAGTGGCAAGAAGCTGCAAAAAGTCACTCTGAAAGTCTCTCCCAGAGGGATTGTGTTAAATGACAGCGGAACGAATGAGCTAATAGAGAACATCTCCATATACAGGTATGTTTCGGGATGTGCTGCGTACCCTGCACCTTCCTCATCTGCTTTGGTTGAAGGTGATGGGCTGATTTCTGCTGGATTTGGAGCCCTTGCCTGGGCAGGGTGTGTGGCCGTCTCTGATCTTGACTCAGGCCTGAGCCAACAGAGTTTTGGCTCTTGTGTCTTAAGGTAAAGCACAGCTGGGGGAAGGAGGCTGGGCTGCCCTCCCCTCGCTCCCGTGACTCTGAGGTCTCCAAAGAGCAAGACTTGGACAACTCCTAGGACTCGTTCAAGGACTTGGATACTAGTGTGGGGAGGGGAAGACAAGGCTGGCTTATCCCGTATCCATTACTGTAACTTTTGCATGTATTTCTTTCCAAAAATGTTCTGTCGGAGGCAGATAGAGGCCTGGAGAAGCAGAGCGAAGCTCGAGTCTGGCCATTGCCATGTTGTGTGTCCTTACCCCGAACTCGCTTTGCTTCCTGCCCTTCACCCTGCTGCATCACCCTGCCTTCACCAGGAACGGAATGGGAGCTCTGGTCCGGAGCACTGTCCCTTAGCAGGACCATTAACCTGCTCACTTCTCTCCAGTCGCTTAAGGAGATGCTTAAAACCACCAGACTTGAGGTTCCCATTCGAACTAGGAGAAAAAACTACTGCTGAAGGGCAGGACTAGGGCGAAGGAGCCGTGAACACAGCCACGATCGTGGTGAACTTGATCCTGCTGAGCTCGTGGAGAGCCCGGTGCAAGCTGAGCCTTGGGCTCCAGGCAAGCGCCGTTTTGGGAGGTTTATCCTGCAGCACTGGGGCCTGGGCAGGCAGCGGGACGGGGCAGCTCTGCCTAAAATGCAGCCTCCATCAGAGGCATCAATTCAACTGCCCCTGGAAATGACCGGCCAGGGTATATTGGGTGGCACAGGGTGGGTGGCCGGGCGCGTGCGGGTGGCCGTGGGCAGCTATTATTGTAGCTATCGTTGGTGTTGAAAGACCAGCCTTGCTCCTTGGAGAAGAAACGGGGGAAAAGGAGGCAACTTCTCGGTGCCTCTTGAGTCCGGTGTGCAGCACAGCGCTGCGAGACAAAATATAGGCCACCGTGCCGAGGCGTCCGCGCGCGCAGGAGGAAGCTAATGCGCTGTAAATGAATTTTGAATGTGGCTTTTTGAGCTCCGACATCTGCGGGGAACCAGGACGTTTCTCTTTCTTCTCTGGGAAGTCTCCTGGGTAGAAAAGCTGGAGCCGCATGGGCGATGCGGGAATTCCACCAAAATGTCCCGCTTTTTCCTCCATCCTGCCGTCTCCGGCCCACAGCTCCAGTGTGACGGAGAGGGGGTGGACGGCACCGGGCTGAGGAACCCGCCACCCCGCAGGAGGGAGCGGAGTCTCCGGACACGTTGGCCTCTTCCAGAGGGTTCTGGAGTGGATCCCCCGGGGCTGGAGGACGGGCTGCTGCTCCGAGCGAGGCTGAGCCGCCCCGCGTCGCGCTGCGCCCGCTCCGGTGCGCCCGGCAGCCCCAGCCGGCGTGACGGCCCCTCCTGGGCACTCCCACATCCATTTCCTTCCTCCGTTTGAGAAAGCCCAAGGGAGCTTTAGGATTAATTTGTAGTCTCGGAACAGGTCCTTCTGTCTCCTTTCAAGCTATTCTGCCAAGGGAAATTTTCCATCTTCCTTCTTCAGAAGGCAGAGCATTTTGTAGACGTAGTCCCAGACTGACCTGATGCAGAGTCTTCACTCCTCTAACCTCTCCTTTCCCACAACAGAGAGGATTTCTCCTCTCTCCGGCCTCTGTGCATGATGCACATGGTTCGTGTTTGCTAAGGTCCCGACCAGGGGGTACTCCGGGTACCCCCGGAGCGGCGCTGACTCCTCCGCTCTTGGCTTTAGGAAGGTGTGTGCCAAAGCTCGGTCACACTCCGGCATTCCCTCCTTCTTCCCTGCTCGGCCCTGGGGCTCCAAGCCGTGAGGTGGGCATTTGCTGGCAGCTCAAAGGGGTTGCCTGATGCTCCTTGCCCGCAGAGCTCCGGACAAGACCTTTCGCTCTGTCTTCCAGGATATCCTACTGCACGGCAGACAAGATCCACGACAAAGTGTTTGCCTACATTGCCCAGAACCAGCTCAATGAGAACCTGGAGTGCCATGCCTTCCTCTGCACCAAGCGGAAAATGGTCAGTGCGGAGGAAGCGGTTGGGATGCGGCTCCAGGAGGAGCAGGCGGAGAGGGGCTGGGGCTGCGGAGCCCTGCGCAACCCGCAGCCCGGTTAATATTCCGTCCTTCTCCCAGCTCCCGTTTCTTTTTTTCGGGGGAGAGAATAATGAAAGCGACAAGTTGTCTCTCCTTTTTTTGTGGCGCACGCTGCCATCCTTGCACTGCAAAGATAAGCCTCCCTCTGCAAATTAAAATTTAAATCTCGCCAGTGCTAAAAGAATTATCTCAGTGGTACATCAGCTCGGTGCGTCTCCCTCCAAATAAAATTCTGCAAGGCTTTTTGTGGCAAAAACTAGATTTTTTTTTTCTTTGTCTGTCTCTGAAGTGCATGAATGTCATGCTGATAGAAGGTAAAGTGATGCCCTGCTTCCAGACCATGGACTGTCCCTACCCGCGGGCAGGATCCCTGCCTGTATGTATAGCTTCCACTCACTGCCATATAATTAGTCCATATTTTTAGTTCACGGGCAATTCTCAACGGTAGCTGGGTCTATTAAACTTGATTCAGATGTGACAGCTTAAATTGTAAACAGCTGTGAGGAGTTTCATACTTAATTACCATATTTAAGTTTTTGCCATAAAGCGTTTGCACTTCCATCAAAGATGTAAATAGCTCCGACATTCAAACGAGCTCTCCTGCTTTGTGAGGCTTAATTGGCGCCGATAGGTTCTCCCCATCCTCTCCCGCTCCGATGGAAGCGTGTTTGCTCTTAGGAGAAGTGTTTTCTCAGCTAGTGCTTCTGCGTGGTCTACATGGGAGACCGAGCAGGGCTGCAGGCTCCGGGAGCTGCGTTTGTTTGGCTTGCAGCTTTGTAAGACAAGGCTTCTCCGGGGCGTCAGCCTTGCAAAGCGTTACTCGTTATCTCCTCGCACTTGAAACTGCTCCCAAGTTTGGCCCTCTTCTAATGAGTCTAGCTTTTGTATCGCTGTCTACATTTCTTAAGCAAATCTGGCTATTTAAGGTTGGGTTTTTGGGGTTTTTTTTAATGCTACTCAAGCTCTTGGCTTGGGAATTGGTGGTGGGACTAAGCTCTTCTCAGTGGTGGCCAGTGACAGGACAAGGGGAAATGGGTAACACAGGAGGTTCCATGTCCATGTGAGGAGGAACCTCTGCACTGTGAGGGTGCCCGAGCCCTGGCACAGGCTGCCCAGGGAGGTTGTGGAGTCTCCTTCTCTGGAGGTCTCCAAAACCCACCTGGATGCCGCCCTGTGCCACATGCTCTGGGTGCTGGAGCAGGAAGGTTGGACTAGATGATCCCTAGAGGTCCCTTCCAACCTTGAACATTCTGTGATTCTGTGGGGCAGAGCAGAGGCCTGCTTGGATCCAGGTTGACATGGATCAGCAAAGCCAAACTTGCGAGTGATGTAAACCTGCATGAGGAGCTGTCTGTTAACGTGCCGCCCGCCGGCTCTCGTTCCAGGCCCAAGCAGTCACCCTGACGGTAGCTCAGGCGTTCAAAATAGCCTTCGAGTTTTGGCAAGCCTCCAAGGAAGGTGAGTTTTCTTCTTTCTGCTCTTCTCGTGGAAGCTGAAGGGATGAGTTTGGGATTATCCAGCTTGCAAGTGTCTTTTGCCTCCCTTCGCACTGCGTCACCCTTCAAGTCTCCAGCCAGCTCTTAAGGGGTCCAACCTCTGGCATGATTTAAGGCATCTTCCAAATTCCTGTACACAGCCTCATAAATCCATCCGGATTTTGGCTGCACTGTGTTCTCACAAGTGGATTTTGGAGGCCCTGGTGCTGATTTGTGGTGTTTCAGACCTCTGCCTATGTCCATATTTTTGCTTTTGTCATGCAGAAGTTTATATTACACACGCAGAGCTTTGGGTGTGTTTGGGCAGAACCGACCCCATGGTCTGTCCTAACCATCGTTGCCCCATCTGTGCTGCTTGTGGGACTCACCCCAACAAACAGGGTTCAGAGAAGGAGGCTTGGTGCCATTCTAGACTACTCTAGGTCCAGATCTAAGGCATCCTCCAAAGGTCCCTGCAAGAAACCAGGGAGGTCTTTGCTGTCTGGAGCTGCAAATTGGCCTTGCCAGATTCATCCCTCCTGCAGAGGAATGACCAGAGGGACGAGGCTTGTCACGGTGGCACTGTCTTATGCTTTCATGAGCCTGGAGGAACGTGCTTGTCAGGCAATGATGGATCTCCTCCTTCTGCAGAGAAAGAGAAGCGGGAAAGGTGCATGTTGGAAGGAGAAGGTGCAAGCAGCCCAAATGCTGAAGCTCCTGCCTGCTGCAAAGCACGTAAGTCACCAACGGGAGAGCTTTGCTTTCGGCTCTGGGGGAGCCTGAGTGGACGAGGAACAGCCTGATGCCTGCAGGTTTTCCCTAAACTGGAGAGTCTCCTGAGAGGTCTCTGAAGATCAGTGAAGACCAAACAGTTCTGTAACCCAGAGAGGGTTTTGTGCCCAGAGGGGCTGTGGAGTCTCCTTCTCTGGAGAGCTTCCAAACCCACCTGGATGCCGCCCTGTGCCCCCTGCTCTGGGTGTCCGTGCTGGAGCAGGGGGGTTGGAGATCTACATAATCTCCAGAGGTCCCTTCCAACCTCAACCATTCTGGCACAGGCTGCCCAAGGAGGCTGTGG
>JAVCKT010009333.1:0-15219 GCA_032273925.1 Rhynchotus rufescens | reverse complement strand
TGCTGCAAAGCACGTAAGTCACCAACGGGAGACCTTTGCTTTCGGCTCTGGGGGAGCCTGAGTGGACGAGGAACAGCCTGATGCCTGTAGGGTTTTCCCTGAACTGGAGAGTCTCCTGAGAGGTCTCTGAAGATCAGTGAAGACCAAACAGTTTTGTAACCCAGAGAGGATTTTGTGCCCAGGGGGGTTGTGGAGGCTCCTTCTCTGGAGAGCTTCCAAACCCACCTGGATGCCGCCCTGTGCCCCCTGCTCTGGGTGTCCCTGCTGGAGCAGGGGTTTGGAGATCTACATGATCTCCAGAGGTCCCTTCCAACCTCAACCATTCTGGCACAGGCTGCCCAGCGGGGTTGTGGAGTCTCCTTCTCTGGAGGTCCTCAAAACCCGCCTGGATGCCACCCTGTGCCACATGCTCTAGGTGTGCCTGCTTGAGCTGGAAGGTTGGCCTAGATGATCTCTAGAGGTCCCTTCCAACCTTGAATATTGAAAAAAGAGACATCCAGGTGCCACTCTGCCTGTGGCTCCTCTAAGGAAGGAGAGGCAGGCGAAAACAAAACAAATAAATGGTGACAACCATCCTGATTCAGTGCCTGGTGTCATCGTCTGCTGCCTGAAAGAAGTGGGACAAAAGGCTAATCTTTCTTCCTTGCTGGCCACAGAGATAAGAGGATTTGGCACTGAGAAAAAGAGCATTAAACCCGGCTTCCTTGCAGGCTGGCGTGTCTCATTGCTTCACCTGAAGGCCCAGGACTGAAGGAATCTGTTGTAAGTGGTGGCAGATTGGGATAAAAGCCCTGCTGAGCCCCGGGGCTGCCACAGAGGTGGGAAATGTGCTCTGAGGTCTGCCTGGCCACACACTGCGGCTTCCCACCTTGTGCTTGCTGTTTTCCTCTCCGTCCTGGGCTCTAAAGCACCTGGAAATGAATCACAGAATATTCAAGGTTGGAAGGGACCTCTAGAGATCATCTAGTCCAACCTTCCCGCTCAGTGCTCTGTCTCCACTTGCTCGGGGTGATCCTGGCTCATCCTGAGCATCAGCAGGTAACCAGGAGCCTCCCTATACCGAGGGAGTCTTGGATGCCTAATTAGAGCATCTCCAATTATCTGGGCTGAAACTACAGCCGCAGATGGGATGAGCGTGGTTCCTTCATGCCAAAATTTGGGGCCGCGCTGAAAGAACTCGGTGCTATTCCTGGCTTTCCCCTCGAGGGGAAGCAATTGCTGCAAAAAGGATCGTTTTTGTGTTGTCTCTGTTTTCCCCCTTCCTGCCTAATTCGCGCTCTGCTCCGTTCGCAGCAGTGGCCACGGGGAACTTGCTGGATTTAGAAGATTCTGCCAAAGCGCCCGTGACGGTCAGCGCGAGCGCCGCGCGTCCGGACAGCAGCGCGTTCGGGCCCGGCTCCGCTGTGAACAACAACGTGGTGTGGGTAGGTGCCGCGGGCAGCCACGCTCTCCACATCTGCTCCGGGCTCTGCTCCAGCCTTTTCTGCTGGACAAAACCCCCGGGGAGCCCGCGGCCCGCCGAGCTGGTCTGCAGGTTTCAGGGATCACACACGCCTGGGTAGACGGGGTCTCGGTGTCCCGCTGGAAATGATGGATTAGTGTTCATGTTCCCAGCGCCCTTTTAGGCCCAGTGAATAAATGGAAAAGCCAGCCTGAGAAATGCCGCCGCCAGATAATTGAATGTTACTTATTCTGGAACAGCGTTTCTCGGTGGTTTGTCGCTTAATTGAGACCACCTAACTGCTCTGTTCAGGGGGAAAATTCATTATGCTGATGGCTTTTGTTTACTGCACACTAAAACCAGGTTAAATTTATGTTCATTGTTGCTCTTATTTTCCCTTGCTCTTGTTTGTGGCTGCGCTGTGCTTGTGTGAGCATGGGGAGCTGCTCCAGAATGTCCCAAATTATCCCGCTTGTTGTGTCATGGACCACGAGCAGAGAAAAGCTGACCTGCATTGGGGTGCACTGACCTGCATTGGGGTGCACTGACTTCCATTGGGGTGCACTGACCTGCATTGGGGTGCACTGACCTGCATTGGGGTGCACATCCACACCGAAATCACCTCTGTGTAAAAAGGCTCCATCACCAACCCGACCAGGGCTGATCCTTGAGCCACACCTGGCCCGAGGCACCGTCCCTGCCACATTCCCTCCCTGGAAACTGTCTGCTAAATTTTGGAGAGCTGAATGATAAAGGCCTTTGCCTAGAGCCTGTTTCTTGAGTCTGCCAGGTCTGAGCCTGAGGCTTTTCGGGTTAAACCTGAAAATCAACTTTATGGCATATGAAATCCTAGAGACTTATCAGCAATCCCTGATAGCTCTCTTCTTGCGGAGTTTTTTACTTTACATATTAAACCAAGTCTCTAAGTGCATCCCCAGGTTTCAGGAGCCCTGCTGAAGTGTCAGATCAGCCCACAGCAAAGCCCTCTGAAAGCCCATCCTGCATGGAAAGCCTATCTCCCTAGTAACTCAAATGCTTTCCAAGGGAAAATATCAAAGAACAGATGACAAAAAGGGACCTAGGGGTTGCTTTCAAGCAGCCCAGGTCCAGCTCACACTATTGCCTCCCAGGTTCCTGAGCCCACCAGGGCCCAGGAGATGCCCAGAGCATCTTGCTGAGCCATGTCCAGGTCCTCATCTTAGCAAAATCCTGGTCTTGCCCTGGATGCTGGAAGAGCCGAGGGCAGCGTCTTGCCTTGCTCAGCCCTAGGTCGCTGCCTGCCGCTCGCTTTCAGCTCTGCCCAAAATGTGTCTCTGCATAAAGAGCGAGCAGATGCCTGCAGTCAGAGCAGCATCTTCTGCTTTGCGCCGAGCAAAGAGCAGCTTGGGGCTGGCAGAGACTTGAGCTTTGGCACAAGCTCTGTGCGAGCTTGGAACAAGGTGGCAGTTCTCAAGCTGGGAGCCTGGGGCTATTGGCTCCTTCTGAGAGACTAGGCAAAATGAAGAGCTTTCCTGGGGTCTCCAGGGGGTCTTTGTCCTTGTGCTGCTTCCAAACCTGAGGTTACATCTCCTCTGCCAGCACCATCCTCAAAGGTGTAAAGACACAGCACGTAGCAAGAGCTCCCTGTCGAAACGGGCTGTGGGTGCCAGGCTGCGGTGTCCCCGCTGTTCCCCGTCTTCCTGGCATTCCCATGGACCTGGATCAGTGGGATAAGAGGTTCCCCTCGCGGCGGGGTGGGTGCTAAAGGGTAAATTCCTGCAGCGTCTCTGCTGTGGAGCTTATGGGCAGCCCATGCAGGTGGGGTAGGACTGGCCTGGTTTGGGGGCGGTGGGAAAGGGCCGCCCTGGTCACCTCTGCTGGCCCACGAGGTGGGTGTCGCATCCACAACCTGAGCTCCGGGCTCTGCTCCGAGGAGCCCTGGACCCTCTGCGCATCTCTTACCCCATAGCTTGTGCAGAGGGTGAGATAAAACCTGCCCGAGGAGGCACGTTACTGATACGAGCGTTGCTTCAGGCACTGGCAACTCAGTACATATATATATATATATATATATATTTTGGTCCGTCGCACTCAGCGCGGAGCTAGATCTCTAAATACACTTTTGTACGTTCGCTTAGCAACTACTTCTCTCTCTTTTTATCTCTTTAACAAAGGAAATGGATGATGGTCTCGACGAAGCGTTTTCAAGGTAATTCTAACAACTCTCTTTACAAGTCTATGCCGTCGGGGACCGGCTCAGGAGCCTTGACTGGTGCCTGGTTTTTAATAATGCTTCTAATCTAATCAGCCACTATCATCTGACCTAGGCAGCTGCCCCATCGGTGCCTCAGCTGTTAATTGAAAGATAGGCTTTGAGGCTGGCTGATAAGTCAAATATTTTGACAACCTTTTAAGGAGAGAGAGAGGTTGTATGTGATAGGGAATTTAATTCCCCAAGCAGCCTGCGTGTCTGCTCCTGCTTGAGCGCGTGGCTGGAGGCTGCCCGTTTGCAGCCCCAGCAACAGGGACCAGGTTTCTGTGCTGGGAACTTCTCCCTTCCTCACCTGAGTTTGGCCTGGCTGAGCTGGGGAGCTACCAAGGGCTTAACTCAGCCCTGCCACTTGTGTGGAGTTGAGACTAGAGCAAAAAAGCGCATGCTCAGCCCTAAGGAAATGAGCCCTCGTGTCTTGTTTGGGTCTTGGGAATGATTTACAGCTTCCACTTCCACGGCAGCCCTGTCTCTAGTCACGTTTGATAAAGAGACTGCTTGAATTTACATCTTAATGTCGTCTGTTTTCCTCACCTCTCTTACTCGGCCAGCTTAATTAAGCCGGCATCGTTGGTTGTGGTGACTCGGTGCTTGGGCTGCACATCCAAGGAGGATGCGTTTAAATGTGTTCCTCAGGGAACATCATTGCTGCTCGTTTTTCTTATTTATCTTATACTTTTTAACAAAGTGTATGTGCAGGTAGCCTAATGTTATGTAAACTAGCAGCAAAGCTGTTACAGACCCAAAAGCTGCAAGTGCTCTGATCCAGCCTCTCCCTTCATGGAATTACACCTCTTCAGCAGAAAACTTTGGAGTGGGAAATGCAGCTGGGATTCTGTGTTGTCGGTGCATCGAGCACCCAGGTTATAACTGGATGCCCCTATTCTTACCTTATTTTCTTTTGTCTCCCCTCTTAGACTTGCTCAGTCGAGGACAAACCCTCATGTTCTTGACACGGGACTGACGTCTCAGGACATCCAGAGTGCAGAAATGCTCTCCCCTGTGGACTGGAACAAAATAGATTCAAAGACGGGCGAGAAGGATGATCTGTTCATGTTTTGAGGTCAGGTGCATCCAACAGTTCGCAATAGAATAACCACTAACAGATTATGGACTGAATTCATGTTGTCCTGGGTGCTGTATGCAAGGAGCTCTTCTGAGGGAGGTCTTCACCAAGTCGGATGATACTACAGCCCAGTTTAGACCAAAGCTTTAGAAATCTAATACAGTTTTTTTTTTTTACTTTGCTCTTACCTAAACCATGAGATGCTCTTAAACATATTTATTCGTAGCCGTTACAGTTTACATATATTATTGAAAGGTGTGGAGAGCATCTACAGTATTAGATGGCAATATACCGGTGGAACAACCTTCAGCAGTGCCTATTCCTCTCTGAAAAAAGCCTATGCAACACCAAAGTCACTGTATATGTGTATTTCTAGACAAAGGTCTGCAGCTGCAAAATAATAGCAAGCACAACTGTGAATAACTCCCTATTTCTTGAGCAGCACATCACCTGCCTAGGCCGGGAGGAGGAGATTTGCAGCCGCTGCTAGCAGGGCTAAAATCCAAGTGGGAGCAGAGATCTTGCTTTTGTTGTGCATGTCTGTGATGCTTTTGCAGCTGGCAGTCATGCAGGTGGTCTGGCCTTGGCTTTGCCAGCCTCATGTGGCAACTGATGCTTTTTACCCAAAGACTCTCTAATGAAGTTTTGCACTTTAAGACTGGAACTGAAAGCAGTGGTCCGCAATGGCAAGGTAAGCAGTGTCTGTAATTTCGCTTCAGAAGCTATTTACCCCAAAAAAACGGCAACGCTGCAGGTCTGTTTAGGACTGACTCCCACATGTGCTGTTTGTGCTTGAGCTGTTAAAGCTTAGCAGCAAAACACCAGGGAGTAGCAATTGGATTTCCCAAAGCACGTTGGAAGTTGCAGCTCGGGTGAATCCTGCAGCACCACAGAGTTGTGTTCTCAGCTCTGCTGAGTGCATTTGGCTGTGCATGCCTTTTTACTGTCTCTAAACCATTTGGTAGTTGCCCACTCAGTAGACTCAAATGGTATCAGATGAGGCGAGCCCAATACCTGTATGCTCAATTAGCAGAACGTCCCTTTTCTGCTATTCTGGGTATTCTATACCCTTTTCTGGGTATTCTGGCACTCTTCTTCCTGGGAGGCATAGAAAACTGTCTTCCTCTCCTCCTGGAATTGAAAATAAGTAATGGAGATATAAAGCTCATGCTAATTAAAAGATTAAGTTTAATGATCCTAAATAGTCACACTGACAGTTTGCAGTGTTTGTGGCCTTATGTGAAGTATACTAATCTGTTTTATAGATTTGTAACTTGGTTTTGAAACACTAATTCGTTCCCCAGATAGCTCTTTATAACTCTTTAAAACTGCGTGCAAAGAAAAAAAAGAAACCTCTTTGTCAGCTGTAAGAATTTATTAGGAAACAGCTGAGTGACTCTAACTTAGATTTGTTGGGTTTTTTTTTACCTACGTGTTGTGATAAGGTATTGAGGACTTGTGAAGCTGACTCATCACGTCTCCTAATAAAATGTGTGCGCCGTTTACTCTGCAAAATTGTGTTTAAAGCGATTTTACATCTTTAAACTACAGTGCCCGGGACTTGTTTGATCTCATGGGCAGCATCCGTCTCCTGCAATTGGAGCAATTGCCCCAAGCTTGTCCATGCTGCTTATGCACACACACGAGACGTGAAGCTATTGCACAAGCAAGACCTGGACGAGGCAGCAGGGGTTGTAACGAGCACCTTGCTCTGACCCCGTGGGCAGTGGGGATCTTTCTAAGAAAGAACCTGTGCTGCAGGAATGGACTGTGAGGATTTATTTCTCTGTACATTGATTTTTCTCCTTTTCTAGAGAAGCTAGGGGTATATGCCGAAATGCACAATACTATATATGTATGTACATAGTTTTTTTTTTTTTTTTTTTAAGAAGACCTTATGCTGTAAAGAATGATTGTATTGAGGAAAATAAAAGTTCTACCATTTTTGGAATGTCTTTGTTGGGGCACTTGATTTTTACCATGATGTTTTCAGTATATAGAAGCCTTACGATTGCATTTCTAACCGATGGTGTTCTCTGTCTCCCTCGATGTGCAGCCAGGAAGCGACTGGAAACAACAGCCGGAGAGGGGGAGGTACGTGCCTGTCGGAAGCCTCTTTCCAGGGCTATCCATGTGGAAAAATGATGGCTGGAATTAGACAACACTCGGTGGTGCTGCCTCCAGTGAGCACTTAGCAGGGCCAGATGTAGTGACGCGGGATGTGCAGCAGCTGCCTGTCCACGTGGGCTGCACGGTGCAGTGGTAATGGGGCCGGAGGTGCCAGTTTGCAGCCTCTTCCACCAAATCTGTCCCTGCTCGAGCCCCTGCTCGGCTGAATCAGCCTTTCGCTCCGGCGGCGACCGAAAGGTGGAAGAGGGAAGTCAGTGGTTAGGTCTCACCTACAGGTAAACGCGGTGCTGGCAGCATGAGAAAAACAAAATTTCTTTAATTGATAGAGTCTGTGCGTCACTGTGCAAAGCGCTTCTCCCGTGGGGGGAATTTAATTTGTGTGGTTGCTTTTTAAGTGAAAACAGCACAAGAACCTTGCACCTCCCTGTGCGTTCTGTCCCCACTGCGATCCCTGTCTTTGCTCGCTGCGAGCCCGGGACAGATGGGGCTCTAATCACACTGCTGGCACTCGTCTGGGAAGCAAAGGTAGAAATTCCCTTGGGAATGCTGACAAATAGGTTTAACATGAGGCCCACCGTGCCGCCTTTGGCGTGCGGGAGCTGGGCTGCAGGCAGAGCCCCGGTGCTCCGCGGAGGTGCTTCTCCTTCAGCGGTGTCACGCCACCAAAAAAACATCCTAAAAGCTCATTTTTCTGTTTAAATTGCCTTTTCTCGTCTACGGTGATGTCTCGGATTGAGCGGTGAGTACCGACAGGCTGTGCTTTCATCATAGCTGATGGGGGTGCCGAGGAGCAGGCTGATGGCTCAGGTTTGACATGACCTCTTGAAGTGCCGGTTTAGAAACTTGGGGCACCTGTTTCTGATCCCTGCGTGCTCCTGGGGAAGGGGCTTATCGTGGTGAGCCCTGCTTTGCAGGGGGTGCTTGCAGGGCTGCTGTGTTCTTCTGGGGACCGATTCCCAGCTGTGCCGTGGGGAAGCAGGTCCCTTGGGCCGGCGCTTTCCTGCTCTCCCCGTGAGCTCGTGCAGACGGGAGGAACCTCTGCCTCCAGCTGGGCCAGAGGTTCATTGCAGGGGCTCTGAGTGTTAAGGGTTTAGACACCGAAACTCTTCCGTTTCCTAGAAGGCAGTAGCTGTTAAAAGCACGGTAACCTTTATGCTCTTCTCCGCTCGGCTCCCTGCTGCCTGCCAGCCGGGCGCAGCGCTCAGCGCAGTCCTGCCCGTCCTGCTCCAAGCCGATATCAGCACGATACGGATCGTTTGTAAACTCAAAATCTGTCAGCCTTTGCTGGAATGGGTGTACGTGGGACTTACTGCCTCCACCCGTCCTGGGAAGGGTGGCCAGCAGGAGCCGGGAAGCCCTTCAGTCTCCCTAAGCACCTGCTTAGGTGGAAGCTGCAGCTGCAGCTAGTGCAAGGCCTGGGGCTGGCAGCTCCTTTTTTTAGCTGCTGGCCCTGTAACTTGTCTAATTCGCTTCATACACCTTCTTTGGCCCCTAAACTGCAACGCTGAACTCATCCTCTTGCTGCCAAGTTACAGGAATGGTTTACACGTAGATCTTAATTTTATTGAGTTTTCCTGCACCCTGTCCATTAAATGGATGCTCTTGAGTAACGGTGGTGCTACGTGAGTGAGGCCAAAGCGAGCGCTGAAATTAAAAAGTGGCCGACTGGGGGAAACTGGAAAGGGGAAAAAGTGGCCGACTGGGCCGACTGGAAACACTTCTTGACAGTGAGGGTGCCAGAGCCCTGGAACAGGCTGCCCAGAGAGGTTGTGGAGTCTCCTTCTCTGGAGATCTTTAAAACCCCTTTGGACACAGCCCTGTGCCACGTGCTCTAGGTGACCCTGCGTGAGCAGGGGGATTGGACTCGATGACCTCTGAGGTCCCTTCCAACCTTGGGCATTCTATGATTCTATGATCAGTTCACTATTTTTTGGTTAATGTTTTTAACAAAAATTGGTGAATACCTACTGTAAAGACTTTTCCCAGTGTATATTCATGAGATAGTATCAAAGTGGTTCCATACCAGAAGGCCAATGCATATGATGCATATATCAAAAAGAAAGCAATACCCATAGAAATATTGGCTGAAATTGCTTTTTTTATTCCAATGCGTTTGGCATCTTCTAAATTTTTTTGATATCTGAAAGAAGCAGACATACAGGAAATTACTATTCTTGCATTCATTATACATAGACATAAATTCCCAGATAAATAAAAGAATATAACAATTAGTAATCAAATCCAGAGATAATCTTGCTGAGAATAGAGGAAAATGTATTAATCATCTTTTATATTACAACAATTTTTGCTCCTCTATTTTGTCTGGTACAAGTCCTAGATGAGTGAATTTAGTGGTGAAAAGCACTGAAACAACAGTAAATTTGTGTTTTTCAGTGGAACCTCACAGGTGCCAGCAAATATTAGTGAAGAATGTCATAAGGAAAGTTAAGTTTAGCCATAGGAAAGACTGACTGCAAGAGGCCCTTCCTAAAGGGCAGATTCCATCCGAGTAACCTGTATAAGACATTTAGGATTGAGAATAGACTTGAAGACAGATTGAGGATAGAGTAGGAAAGTGGAAAAGCTGAGAGATACTGAGCTCTAAAAAGCGATTTTCATGTACAGAAATATCAAAGCTGCAAAAGGATCAATAACAGGAAAAAGCTAAGGTAATGAGGATGGGATAACCATTGCATAAATGTTGCAGTATGCGGTAAAGGAAGAAAGAAACGGTGATATAGGTAAGAGAAGATCAATATATGTTAAAAGCTCTTGGGAGAACAAATGTAAAAGAGTGTCTTAGGAAGGTGCTAGGTATCTGATATTCTAGATTGGATTTGAACATGGAAAGGGAAATAAGTCTGTCAGAAATGTTTGACCCAAGAATCAAATGCTAACAATAGTTACATGCCCTGTGTGCTGTGGGAAATGACAGCTGGCAAGTTTCTTTTTGAAACACTAAAAAAAGAGATTTTTTTTTACAGTATGTTCAGTTGAACTAAAAATGAAAAAAGTTGAAAAAAAAGTAAGTTGAAAAAAAAGTAAGTTGAAAAAAGTAAGTTGAAAAAAAAATGAGAGCAACAAAGGTTTTCTATATCAGGAATCTGAAATCTAGAAAATAGACTTGAGATTAAAATCACACCAGAGATACTGTAGTTACAAACCTAGATAGCTCTGCCTCAGTTTTCAGTGAAATGAAAATCTTTATCCCCGAGTTCTGAACAAGCTAACAAATGTAGCCCTAGTCTAGTAGCAAGAACTTCTAGTTACTATTTTCAAATTGTGAGCAGAGCCATAGGGCTGAAGACTTCTAAGATACAGGTTATTATATAACACTTGGGAAATCTGGGAAATTACAAGCTTGTAGCTTGACAAGAAGAGTACATAAAGTTCGTAACCTGATCTTGAAGAATAGAATAAAAATAGAAAGAATTTCAAAATAAAACAAAATGGACAGTGGGTTATGAAACAGAAGGATTAACCCAGTTACTTTAATATTGTCTTTTCTAGTGAGGAAAAACTGTAAAACTAATCCATCTGGACTTCATTTAACCATGTAATGCTAATTGATTCTAAAGACATAGGATAAGTTATTAATGAAGTGGTAGCTGTTAAGTAACAAAAGAACAGTATGATAAGGAAGTGTTTGAAGGGAGATAGCAGTGTTTGACAGGGAACTGTAATGCCCAAGGGAGATAACATGAGGAATTCCTCTGTCAGTCTTGTGGTTTATCTTTTTTACAGTTTTTAATGACTTGGACATGAAGAGTTAGGACGATGAAATTTCCTGCTGTCATGAAGTTGAAAGGATTTCTCAGTACAAAGGAGGTTCAAAATGTCTTACAGAACCAGATACATGATGTTGAAGGATAAAAGTTACAGAACTAGAAGAACCACAATTCCTTAAAACAAAAAAATCACACATTTTAAAAATAAAGTCGATAAATGAAAGGGAAAATCTATACTGCAGTTTGATTGGTTTAAAAAATGAACCCCCAAAAAAATCATTCATATAAATATTTATATAAATGTTACAGGAAAGTAAAATATTCAGGGACCTAATAAACCTCAAGTTTAGTTCTGGCATGGGAACAAATGAATATATAGGAGGTTTTATATTCTTTGCTAGAAAAGTATATCCAACCTTCAAATGCTCAATTACTAGGATAACCTCTCCACAGCAGCATAGCTAAGAATGTATTTGATTTTTGGATGGGGCTTTTATGCTTATTAGGGGCAAATATTTGCCGTATTTGTTTACTGCAATAGCTGGACCCAGTCACATCCTTTCCATTTCTTTCATTTCCATATCTCCCATGCAGTGCGCCTCAATATTTCAGAAGTTTCTGTCAAATATTGCTACTAGATATCAGTCTCTTTTATTTTTCAGCTGTTGGCACATTGTGTCAAGGATTTCCAGGACATGTAAAGACCTTCTGTCCTCTCTGTCAGAAATCCTATAAAAGTTCTAAGTGAGGACACTGACCACCATCAACACATAATTCCTTTCTACTTCCCTTTTTTTTATTGGTATCCTGTCCACTTTAGTGGCCACCAGCTGAAGGTAAGAAGTGTTTAGGAGATGCAGACTCTTAAGCACAAGATAGCAGTATTTGATTAGAACTAATCTGTAATTTTAAAAATCCATATTGCTGTCATAGTGACTGAATATTTTGAGGTATGAGGGTGATAAACAGCCTCAGAGATGCTGGGGTGAACAGAGAAGCAAAATCCAGATACCTTAAGGACTTCCTTAGCTGCCTGAGTCAGGGAGCATTGGCAGCTGGAGCATAAAATGTAAACCAGGTCAAGCATGTGTTTCATGTGTTTGCTGTGGATGACACAAGTGTTATTGAACTTTGAGTCTGAAAAACTATTGCCAGTTTCTGTGAGGGGTGGTTGTCTTTAGATAAAAGATCAAACAGATAGCAAGAATGATGTTCCATAGTACAATGAAAATAAACACGTGCCTAGCATCACTCTGTGACCTTGATACACTTTCCTTACAATATGCTTTCCCTTTTTTGCTTATGACTCTCGCTAGATGTATGACTATATTGCTTCATGCTTTGTGATGCTTTTTGAAACAGTTAGAAAATAGAATTGAATAGTAAAAATATTAAGATTCAAAATCTTTTAATCACCATTTTTAAAACAGTCAATGAAGGAAAATATTCTAACCTTTCAATTTCCTTTTTCTGTCCCCCAAATGCCACCACAGTTCGAATTGCTGCCAGAACTTCCTCTGCAACAGCTCCTGCCTTTGCATATGCAGATAGTTCTTTGTTGGTGAATGCAGAAATGATCTGTGGAGAAGCAAAATCATTTACTGTCCTACTCAAATATTGCTCTGATGTCTATGGATTCTTAATCTATTGAATAGTTTCCTATCTACTTTATTATAGTCATAAAGACAACAGACTTCACAGGCAACTTCTAAGGCAGCAATTTGATGAAGCACATCATGAGAAGGCTTGGTTTGCATAAAAAGTCTTTACTAGAAAAATGCATGTTTTCTGTTCACAAAAGATGAGACTCAATTGAGGGTGAAGTTCAGCTTCTTTGCACATCCATCAGTATGGAAAACTAGAGGATCTCTTGTGGATCTCTAAGGTCCCTTTCACTCAGAAAGATTTGTGCCATTAGTATCTGGGTAGGACAGAGTGGACATCAAGCTGCTCTGGTTTATCTCAGGACAATTAATTGCCAGAAAAGTATATGGAGAAAAAACATTTCGTGCTATTGATATGCAATAGTTTGCAGATCAAGCTATAACAGCGCCCCCAAATCCTACTAAGTATTAAAGAATTCACATTTCAAATAGGGTTGGAATTTTCATCCTGGTTGAAAGGGCAAGCTCCCCAGTGTCACTGAAATTCGATGGTCGATCAGTATAAAATGTCCTTACGTATCTTTGAAACTCCTACGCAAAAACAATTACAGTTTTGTAGATAAAGACTGTTGTTTTTTTTTTTTCTCTCTAAATAGTCTATGCCACTTCGTGTATGTGATTTTAATTCATTGGAAGCTGAGCAAATGACGTAGAAAAGTCAGAGCACAGCTCGTGGTGCATTGGTTGCTCCATGGTGGTGCCTCTTTGTGCCCATGTTCTAGACGTGGGTGTGATGCTCTTGTCACTGCGGGGTCGGAGCCAACAGACAAGGGTTATCGTGAGGAACCTGATTTTCTGCAGGTTCATACCAGAAATTTCTGGCAGCTACCTAGGATGACCTTATCTATGATGACCTTAACTGTGTATTTTACCTCACTTATTTATTTATTTTATTGATAGCACTTAGCTATTTTGGTGCAGCTGTTGAGATTCAGGAAGGAGGCAAAGGCATTGCTACTTTTTGCCTTTCCATGTAAGAGTATTTTACAGTTAAGTAAACTTCCTTATACATCAGCTATACGGTGTCATCATGCTTGTTCACAATTTTCTGAATGTAGGCAAGGTCTAAACTAAAAACTTTTCACTAACTCCTCTAACTTCACTAAGAGCAATAATGTATTTTAAATCTTTAAAGAAAAGGGATTATCTACAATACAGATTAACAGATCATTGAAAAAAAATGTCATTTTTTCCTACCTTTGCCCAGAGAGCTGATGAGAGGCCCAGAACAGGGCTGATTGCCAGGATCACAAGCGTTAATTTCCACCCTTTTGTAAAACCAACTATAAATCCAGTGAAAAACGTAGCTATCGCCTGAAAGAACATTGCAATTTTTTCCCCTATTCCTTCATTAATCTTGGATATGTCACTAAAAAAGCAAATGACATCCAAACAAATAAAAAAGTGTGAAAAATACAGAAAGTCATTATTTTGATACATCATACATTCTCAGTATATTTAATCACATTTCTAACAGCTGTAATTCAACAAAACTACAAACTGCGGCAAAACAGAGCATGGAGCAGCATTTTCCAACATCTGTTTCTCAAGACTCATTTTAAATGATAGTATAGCTTAGAGAAGAGTTCAGGAACACAAAACATCATTGCTCTGAGGCACATATTGTGCCAATGTTCAACAGTCATAATTATTATGATATAGTTATTAATGTGATTAATAAACTGATAATTAATACTTACTCTACAAGTCTAGTATTGAGCTCCCCCACATCATTTACATCAAACCATCCAATCTCCTGTCTCATTACAGCGTGGAAAAATTCTTGTCTAATTTTCTTTATTTGCCGGCCAGCGGCTAGTGTCCAAAATGAAACTTGAATGTAGGCAGCGAAAAGAACACCAGCTCCTATTCCAGAATAATAGTATGCATATCTGAAAGGAAACATATAGGAGAAATGATTTAAAATTGAATGAATTCTACTCAAACTAGACTCCTAGCAATAGGTTGCAATTCAGAAATTTGCTTCAAAAATCTGAGAACAGGATTTTAAAAAATGTTGAAGTGATGTAAAACCAAGAGCAATATAGCAGCATGGGGGAAATGCATGTTCATTTAACAAAGGAAGGAAAAAGACACCGAACTTTAAATGTTTGCACACCATCATCATTAGTTTTACTTAGACTTCTTTGAGAAATTTGAGTTTGCATTTAAAATATGTGTGCATTCTTAAGGAGAAATAACCAAACTGATATCTAGGTACAACTAATGCAGTCTGCTCTGCAGATATAAGAAAGATAAAAAAACAAAGCTCTTCTATATCCTTCCATTACAAATAAGAGTCAAAAGTATTTTTTTTAGAAGTTAACAAAATATATAATATTTAAACCGAAAAATACTAATAGTATAAAATTAAATTAATAATTGAGTGAAGACATTAATCATGGTCAGCCTAGTAGAAATTCTACGAAATGCTGCAAAGCTGGAAAAAAATATTTATTAATATTTGTTTCAAAATTTGTCATATGCCAAACCCCAATGGAATGAATTGAAGCCTGTGTAAAAATCTGTATTAATTATGGTTATTTTAAAATATAATAAGAATTATTTGTTCAATGACAATTGTTGAGAATGTTATAGCTATGATTCTTCCAGCTTATCTGTATGACAAGTATACCCAATATTTGTGTTTAGATTTGAGTTCCAGAATTTAGTCACATAATTTTTTGTATCAATAGTTCCTAATTGTCATACTAAAGAGGAAGGGGTTTACAGCAAAAGTAGCATTTACAGTTTGTCCCTTCAAGGACAAACTTCAAGGACAGTTTGACTTATTTTTTAAAAAAATATATCTGCTTCTCTTAAGTGGAAAAAATGGCCAGTTTTTATTTCCTTCTACAGAAAGGGTTGGGAAGGAAGGAAGGAAGGAAGGAAGGAAGGAAGGAAGGAAGGAAGGAAGGAAGGAAGGAAGGAAGGAAGGAAGG
>JAVCKT010009332.1:0-12170 GCA_032273925.1 Rhynchotus rufescens | reverse complement strand
CGGGCGCCGCGTCCCGCGGGGCCGGCCGCTCCGGCGCTACCTGCGCGGCGAGGCGGCGGCTCCGTGCGCGGGCAGCGGCGGCTCCGCGGGCGCCCCGAGCCGGCGGCGGCTGCGGGCTGGGCGCGAGTGCCCTCTGTCTTCCGCGCCGCCCCACGGCAGGGAGGAAAACAGGTCACGCCGGGCTCACGCATCGCCTCCCGCGGCGGGACCAGCCATGCTCGCCCCGCGCCCCGCTCCTGCCTTCGCCCCAGCGGGCGGGCCGGCGGGTCCGGGGCCCGCGGGAGCAGGAGGCTGCCGGGCCGGGCCGGGCCGGGCCGGGCCGGGCCAAACCACCGAGCGGGGCCCGCGAACGCGTCCACGTGCCGCGCGGCCAGCGCCTCGCCCTCACTGCGTGTGGCATATATATGGCGTGTGTACATGTGCATGTCTTTTAAGGGACTGAAGTCAGGTAGATCGCGTGTAAATATACAGGCATTGCGACTGCAGTTTTCAGGTCAAGCTGAATCTCAGTGAAGCACGCGGGAGGCCCGTCACATTGAAATAATGCCGGCTTGAATAAGCATAATTCAGACGACCTGCTTGCATCCCTCACGCAGGTCTCGGGTGTTTTACTTGGCTGTGTGGAAGTTAAAGTTAGATTACCTCCCCGCTGGGAACTCTATAGATATTTGTCCTACTTTCGAAAGAAAGAGGCAAGGACAAACATTTAACTATTGCCTCCTCAGGGAAGGGTTTGTGGGGAACGTCCTTCCCTGTGTCAACACCCAGCTACCCGCGTCAATACGGGGCCTTTTGAGAGCCCCCCGGCCAGCGGGTTGCCTGTGTGTGAGGCAGCCTCATGCAGGGCGGGCTGGCGCGGGAGCTGGTGCTGGGATTTTGGGATGTGTAGCAGAGCGGGAGCCGGGCACACGTTACACTTTTTGGGTCAAGATGAATCTACATGAAGCAGCATCGGGCCACCATGGGGTCCATGGGGACAGCTTTGGTCTCTGTCCTCGGCACAGGGAGCCTGCAATGTGCCAGCGAATGATTCCTGTGGTTGCCTAAGTAAAAGCTTTGCTGCCACCAGCCCTGGCAGAGGCAGCATTTGCAAGTGTTTCTCTGGGTTTTCCCTCAGTTTAATGCTGGAGCTCCCAACCTCGATGGACTAGGGTGACAACTCTTTCTGCCAAGGTCGATATTGGGCAGTCACACAGAGGCAACTGCTCTCCCTGCGGTGCTGGGCTGCGTTCCACCAGGGAGCAGCACCGGCGACCGCGGCCAAGGCCCCGCTGCCCCAGCCTACGCTGAGCAGCTTTTATTCCTGAAATGGAGGAAAAGTGAACAACCCTTCAGTCTCCCACGAAACACAATTTTAACATCTCTTGAATGTTGATTGAAATCAAAAATATTTTGTTCAGATTCCAGTTTACGTGTTCTATCCTCTGCAGCACAGTGCACCATTACTTTACTTGAGATGAAATGAATCCAGCTTGAAATGAAAATTCAGCCCCCGTATTTCTCCAAATTTTATTTATTTGTTTATTTGTTTGTTTGTTTGTTTGTTTGTTTGTTTAGCAAGTCCTGTTAAATATTTTTGATAAAACAACCTCTTTTAATGGAAAACCTACTATTGGAAAAGTTCTGTTCAGCTGTAATGGGGGAATTCAGTTAATTGGACAAAGCAGTTTGCCAGAGGTGCAGTCTGGAGCAGTGAAGACTGAACCCTAGAAACCTGATTTGCTGAGACTCTGCATTTGTCAAGAAATACAATTCCTGCCTCTTCCATTCCCAATACCAGAGGAATTCTACAGAATCTCTGGCTGCATTACTGGGAAGACTTACAGCTATTCTGCAAGGATTGTAACCACTAGAATTACATAATTTCTATGTATTCTGTCCTAGAAACAACTAGCAAGCTCATATATTCCAGTCTGAAATCAGTTAAAACTTGTACTAGCTATTTTACAAATTGTGCTTTCTATTCTGCTTGCTCATGCGCTTCTCCCTTTGTTCTACAAAAGCCACCTGCAGTATGTTCACAGTAGGCATGCAGCACATGCATAGGTATCCCTCTATAGTAAATACTGAATTGTTTGTTCGTAAACAAGGATTCATACTCAGCTCATCATCTAGCAGGCTCGTTCTGTCGAAACAAGGATTTTAATCTTCCAAAAATATTCCGTGTGTCATGCTTTTTCTTCCCCTTTTAGCAAAGCAAATGTGCCAGCTACAGCATCATTTTCACCCTTTCTTATGTTTTTATTAGCTCACCCTATTTGTTCAGCAACAAAGAAATGGCATTTTTAACAGTTTGATTACTGACATTTATTTGCTTTAACTGCTAGGAAATGAGCATTAGTGGATCAATGCCCATATATATATATATATGTATGGAGTTTCGTAAGGGTCTGATTGCTCAGCTGTTCTTCATATTAGCAGGTTCATTAAAATTAGATAGGATCAACCCATGAACTTTAGACCTCACTACCATGATATTTAGAAACTAGCTGCTACCGTGATATTTAGTAACTGGCAGTAACTTTTACGACTGTTGTGGCTTTCTCCCTGCTGCTCCTTTTTGACAAGCGACACATGCCTTTGCCCAGTGTCCGCAGAAATTTGATTCCACCACTTGTCATCATATTTTACAGGCTTACATCATTTTGCATCCTTTGAAAATAACCCCGAAACTTCCACAGAGATTTAATCAGGGGGGAATGCCTGGTTGTGATTTTAAATGTCTTTCAAATAAGCGTGAAATCCAAATCAATGCAAAATTCAGCATTTGGGGATGTCATGTGGATTTTTGTCAGTCTCTGAGGATTACAGACTCCATGAAGGGATAAACAGACTAGATCTATTCACATTTTCAGCAGTGCTGGTCTTCAAATAACAGAGGTGTTAATAATCAAATTCTTCTGTTAATATTCTAATTAATTCAGTCTACATATTTAAATAAGTAATTGATTGCTTTATCATTGCATTAAAAAAATAACTAAAAATCACTAGAACACCTCCATGTGGACTGCAAGAGCCTGGAAGAGCCACAAGACGAAGGGGCCAGGCCTTTGCTGAAGGGAAATATTTCAGCTGGGGTTTGTTGAGCAAACAGGCATCCCCCAAACAGAACCCCACAAACCAGATGCCCCTTCACTGCACAACCTGGCGCTTGTCCTAGAGGCAACGTCCCTAACTCGGGTGCACAATGCTGTAAAACTGAATAAACAATTTGGGAATGCTGATAGCTAGGAAAATAAAATTAGGAAGAGTAGCTGAGAAGGCAGACGAATGCCTCCTTTGCAGGACAACGTGGCTATCCAGCCCTTGATCGTGTTTCAAGCTATTCTGTGTTTACTCACTTCTTAGCTATAAAATGTACATATGCTGCCCTCTAGGCCAAGATACTGCACAATATTTACAATACTGCATTACACAGATAATTTTTATCCAGCTCAATCAATTTTGATAGAACTCTCTTGCTCTAAAATCCCCCGATTTCCCTGAAATCATCCCCTGCAAAACAACCTGGGTAAATAGATAAATGTGCACTGGGACCTGTATGTTAACCAGCTTAAGGTATATCAGACCAATGAGAATAACCCATTCCGCGGTGGAAGGTCTTCAATTTCTCAGCTTCAGACTTTCTTTGTGTGTTGGAAATATACAGATCCCAGCTGAAATATACAGACCCCAGCTGGAAAATGTTTCTTTCAATCATCCTGGCTGAACTTGCTGGTCACCAAGTATGAATGAAGAGCAAGCATCTTGGATATATGGGATTTAATGAAGATGAACTAGATAGATCTACTTAATGTGGATTTTAAATAACATACAAGACACAGAAAATAACTACAAGTCACAAAAGTCTATTGTGAAAAGTTATATGAGTGGGTTTGGGCAAAAAATTACAGCTAAAATAATCACGGAATCACAGAACAGTTGAAGTTGGAAGGCATCTTTAAGAGATCATCTAGTCCAACCCCCCTGCTCCAGCAGGGACCCAGAGAGCATGTGGTAGCTGAGATTTTGTAGTGATTTTCAAGGACACCTCTTTGTAAAGATGTGTCAAGGTTTGTAAGTATAGAAAACTGGTAAAATCTGAGAAAAGAAAAAAAAAAGAATAAAGAAAATATTTGCAGTGCAGATGAATAAAAGATATTCTTGCTCACTTCTGCCATCCGGGCTTTCAGATAGGAGCCTTGAGTCGCTAGGGCCAAATGCTGCAAGTTTTAGTAAGAAAGGAAGCAGGTGACTCGGGCGGGCAGACAGAAAGTTTACTCTCTGGCCATGCTGAGACAGCACATCTCTGCCCTGGCCAGAGGGAAACCTGCAGGTACACGCTCATTTCTGATTTTTTTTTTTCTCCCCAGTGCCTACAGTTAGCACTGAAAAGAAGCAGGTCTTTATTTACCAGCAGGTACTTGTATCCTTTATTTCACCCTATGTTTCCCTTCTATAGATTTTATTAGGAAAAAAACTAAAGAATGTAAGAGCACAAGAGAAAGAAAAGTTGTATTAAAAAAAAAAAATCAGAGACAGAAAAGGCTCATGGCCTTTCCAAAACAGGATTATTTTACACATGACTAAAGTACAATGGAATTTTTACAAATGTCAGAGTAGCAATCAAACCATATATAACAAATGTCTGATGCACTTTAAGGAAACATTCTAGTGATCTGCAAACATTCCCATTATTAATGGATCAAAAAGATACACGGTGGCTTATGCTGAAGCCTCTAGAAAGTTTTGCCATTTACAGTCTATTCCTCGTTCTGTAGCACAGTGTGCCCGGTACTTTATGAGCTTCCACAAACATCCCCTTCTGGAGTCTGCAAGTGCAAATAAAGCACAGGAGAATGGAATACCTTAAAGATCAGTAGGATTCTGTGGTGACCTTTAAGTGAAATTACCTCATTTTCCACCTTGTACATTTTTGATGTATTCACATTTGCTCAGAAAGGCTGGAAAATATGCCCATATGTCTGATATAAGACTTGTAGCTTTTCTTCACCTTGCTATCTATGTACATAGTCCTGTCCATTAGGGGAAATACAGCCCTATTGTTCTAGTTTTGGAATCACTCTTTCCTCAATGTGGGTAGTGTTAATGGAATAACACATGGTCATGTGTTGACCCCTCAGAATAATAGGAAGCACCTCCTAGAGGATTAGAGAAGACGTTTCAGAGCGTATCTGTGCTTTGGGTTATCAGAGATCCCTCTGCATCCTGCCAGCAGCTGTGGGCACAGCTACTACACACTCACAAGAGGAAAGCAGAGCTTTTGTGTTTTATAACACTGATTACAGCCGTGTTTCATAAAACTGCTTATTTAGATATGTGCAGCCTACACACTTCCCATTCTTTGGTCTGAGCCCAAAGGCTTCCTCAGAGAAGGCAAGGAAATCTGCAGTAACATACTAAGCAATAGTGTATTTATTTGTAGAACTTAGCTATTACTCTATCCAAGACATGCAGAATAAAGGATGTGATACTCAAACGTGGCATAAGGATGCAAAGTGCAAACTTTGTTATTCCAAGTATTTGCAGACCTCTTCATTCTTTATGTCCTACATCTTCTGTGCTCTAATCTTATTTCTAGTCTTTGTGGGGAACCACCTTGCTCCTAGAATTCAAGCACAGCCTTTCTCGTGTGCCTCTCCAGCGAGGCAGAGCACTTGCAGAAACATTTCATTACTTCAGGATCTATGAGAGTCATTATTGCAGCTCTCTTTCCTCTCTCTTCCCCAACACTTTGCTGCTATGGTTTTGCTGATTTCAGTGTATCATGAAAATGTCTTCTTAAGGGCAGAATAGTAAACACCAAGCATAACACTGCTGTTAGTGATGAAGTGTTTAAGGTCCAGCTGACCTCATGAACCAGCATGAATTCATTGACTGTGAACGCTGGTTCTCACTATATTTACAATAAAACACTTCCTATCTTGCATTTCCAATAGTTATTTACCTTTTGCCATCCATTCTCTAATGAACTAAATCTTCATTTGTTGCTCCAGCCAAACTACAGTTAGTGATTTTCATTTGGTTCATACATCAGCTCCTACTGCTTCATACACCGTGTTTGGATGTTTGCTCCTCTGCATATCCCCCACATATGATTTCCACTTGCATTACTGACACAGCCAGACCCCATGCTATTTTTTAAAAAAATAGCTCATTTTTGAAAATTAATGGAGTTGGGAAGTTCTAGCAACTCTGCGAGCGATGCCAGGCAGACTGTCTCCTTGGGCATCGCCATTCCTAGACCAAGAGTGGTGGTCACTGCTGACTGGGACCTCCCTGGGACCATGTTACATTTGTAGTGGCGTCCAGCTGGTCCTGGGGAGACGTTAGATATTGACCCACAGGCCGTAAGAGCCCTGAGGCCCTAAGATGCTTGAAGGAATCATTTTTCCCCCTTAGCTGTACTGCTGCAGAGGCGGGCAGTGGGAAACACAGGGTGTTGCTGAAAACAGGAGAGCTATTTTTTGCAAAGGTGCTGAGATATTGAGGCTGCCAATACATTGCTAGGGTAATTTTCAAGGTACAACAAGGCAGATGTTTATCACTGTCTCAGGAAAAGGGCATCCTAAATAATGAAGGAACTAGGTGGCTGCCAGCTAACCTACTGAAATGCTGTGTAATCAAAGTGCAGGAAATCTACATTCACTTACTATATATTCAGTGATACTAAGGAACTGAGAGCCTAGGCACTAAACACACAGAATATCAGACCAGCTCCTGTCTTTTTTTTTTCCCTACGTCATTAATTGTCGGTAAAATAAGCAAATCTGATCCAGTCCTTCTTAGTAGTTTCTCAGCAGAGCTGTTATTCAATTGTTCACCCAGGCCCCAAAGCATATCACATCTTTTACTGAACAAACTATACTAATTTTAGATTTTTAAGTATTTGGGTGACCATCTAAAGACACTAAGAGATCCTGATTTTATGAAAATATCAGAGTAATATTGTTCTGAAATTCCAGGGTCTTCCATGTGCTTCCTTCCTTCCTTCCTTCCTTCCTTCCTTCCTTCCTTCCTTCCTTAGTAGCTTTATTGTCATGGACAACCAAGATGTATCTGCTGTTTAATAAAGGCTTTATGAGCTATTTTTTATTCCTTACTTTTAACCTTCCTTTTTCATTGTTTTCCATTCAATCATGTGGCTCCAGGCAGTAAGATTTAAGGAGCTAACAATTTAAAGGTTTTTTTTTCTTATGGATGGATGGATGGATGGATGGATGGATGGAAGGAAGGAAGGAAGGAAGGAAGGAAGGAAGGAAGGAAGGAAGGAAAATTTAAACACCAACACACCAACAACATGTCAAAAAGTGGAAAAGTCTTGGAAAAGTCTTGAAATATCTAAATTTGTACAAGCTTTTGAAGATCAATATCCACCTGCCCGAGGTTGACTTACCACAAATACCTCACTGGAAGAGAGGTAGGCAGAGTGCCCTGGGTATTAGACTTGGGTAGGAAAGAGGGGTCCTCACAGAACCACTAATCACTTCGTGTTTGTGAACTGTGTGTAGAGTTTATTAGTAATAAATTATATCATCATTCTCATAACCTGACTAGTAATGGGTGAAAGGAGAGGAAGACTATATGGCTGAAGTGTTATGACATCACATACTGTTAATCAAAAATAATACAGGCAATGGAGCTTTGTTTTGGTAAATTAAGAGAATTTTAGAATTTATTTTATCCTAAATAGTAGTTAGTTGTATCATTTAGAGCATATCCACATAGTCATGCTGGTGAATGTAGAACAAGGTGGCCTCATAGCTTTCGGATCATTAATGTGGGTGTAAAAGCTTGTTGCATAAGCACATATTAATCTCATGACATAGACATTTATTTCCGAATTGAGGATATATTCTTGGTAGCAAATGTGTTAGCTTTTGTTTTCCTTTTTTTTTTTTTCTTGACAAGAGCTTCTGAAAAGGCTCTTCGTCACCACTGCAAATTCTCTTTAGCTGTAGCCCATAAGTTCCCCCATAAATTACCTCAGACCAGTTCAAGTGATTTATCAGCTGCTGTCACTACAATGATGCACAGATACTGACGGCCACATTTTTATTTAAATTCTACAGACTCTTGATAGTGCTAAATCTGAAACATCTCAATTCTCATTGTGTCTTTGATATTTAAATGGCACCTCTCCTTAGTTTGTCTTTACTTCATTGTGTTCATATGTCAGAAAACTGGCTTGCTCAGGTCTATCGGCAGATCTTTGAGCTTAAAATAACATCTTATTTCTACTGGGCTTTTATTTTTCTCTAATTTTTAATCACAGTCAAAAAGGAAGCAAATACACATCATTCTTCTTTCTTACTTTTCTCTAACCAACAATTTAATATGTTCCACTCAAATCACTTACATGACATTTTCAGTCTATTTTCTGTATCATCCTAAAATGTGAATATTCAGTCTAAATCCTTTCAGCCTTGCTTCCTTTTTGCAACTACATGCAAATAGGCTTATGACACAACATATACAGCCTAATTACAAAGAGTATTTAGGCATATGCTTAACTACATTCCCATTTAACACACCTTCTACATCTGTGCCGCCTTTTTTTTGCTTGTTTTTTAGAAATTGAGAAAGAGGGTAAGAATTCAGTGATACGAGGTGAAGACAGCCTTCAGCTTTGGTTGTCTACTCCATTTTTGCTTTGGTTTATTCATTTCTAATGCAGTAAAAGCCTCATGAATAAATAAACCCTAAGAAAATCTGCATAGCAAATACACAAACGAACTACTGTTCTAAGTAGAGAACAGCTCATATGCTTTCCAAGCAACACAGCTGTGTTTTCCTCTGTTGTATATATTTCCTTGTTAAAAATCTTCAAAGGAAGAGGAGAGAGAGATTTGGGGCTGTTTGGTGCTGCAAGGTTTGGTGCTGCAAGGAAGACCTGATGCTGCATGGCCAGATTTCATACTGGATCCTTGAGAGTGTGGAGGAGCTCCAAGGACAGTTACACAAGGACCTCAGCACATTTCTCCATTGTAAACTGTCTTCCTTAGACTCTCAGGCTAAACTGTATTTTCTATTTGCCCATTTTAACTGTCTTAGTTGGATACATGAAATGTGGGTGAGAGGAGGCTGTAACTCAGTTCAATGCTATCTTTAATATTACAGTGTAGGTAATATATGCCAAAACCTTTTCTTTGAAAGCAGTCTGTATTTGATAATGTTAGAAAGTATCAAATCTTCATCTGGTTTATGGGATAATTTAGGTTAGATGAAGTTCTTGCTTTATGGAAAAACTGCATGATAATGTACAATGATGATGATAACTGCGTATTGGAGTTGGCTACAGGAAGAAGCTACCTGTTTAGTATATAATATTTCAGCACTATGAGATAATGAAGTGTCTAGATTCAGAAAATGAGCAATGAAGAGCACTTTACAACTTTAAAGCGGATTATCCTTTACATTATTTTATTTTGCAGATGTCTTAATGATCAGTCAGCTGGGAGCTGCCTTTCTCCAAACAACTCCACCAGGATCTCAGGATCTCTGAAAGATGCAAGGAGAGGGAAAGAGAGGAGAGGGAAGAAACCACAGGCTCCCGAGGGAATTGCTTTGGTGCAAGGCAGATGTACAAGGTTCTTATTGCCAAGGCAAGGCAGAAAGTCAAATCAAACCAAGCCTGGATAACATCAGCCACCTGTCAGGCTGAACTGAAATATTTGGCTGCTTAAGCCAACTATCTGTTGGGATACGATGGGTCGCTGTAAAGAGGATGGGGCAACACCCTGCTCAGTGCTGCCCACTGTCAAGACAAGAGGAAAGGACAAACTGAAACACACGAAACTCCTCACGAACACAAAAAAGTGTTATTTACTGTGAAGGTAACAGCACCAGAACAGGTTGCCCAGAGAGGCTGTGGAGTATTCATCCCTGGAGATATTAAAAATCCTGGATAGAATATTCAAAAGTCTGGACAGGGTCTTGGGCATCCTGCTGCAGCAGGGGATTGAACCAGACAATCTCCTGAGGCCCTTTCCAGCCTCAATCATTCTGGGATTCTGTCATGAGAAGAAAATATCTATGAATCCGGAAGATTAAATAAATAAATAAAGACTTGGAGAGGATCATAGCAGCAAAGTAAGTCTGCAAAACAAAAAGATCTTCTGTAATTGGAAAAGGCCACTTTGTTTAGAAGTCCCAAAACAGAGTACTTCAATTACGTGAACTTATAAGTCACAAATGAGAGCTGCTGCTTCGCTCAGGCCATTCTAGGTCTGCTCTAGGTTGGGGCCCCAGACCAACTCACTGCTCATTTCTTGTTGCATTTCCTTATTTCCTTTTTTCTTTTTCTTTTTTTTTTTTTTACAGCAAAACCACAGATAAACATGGTTGGATTAACTACAGTGTATGTGTATATACTACTGTAAGTATAATGACAATTATATCCAGAGAAAATATCTTTTCTCATTAGACAAAATTGCTGCCTTAATGAGTTCGTGCCCCAAGCTAAAGTGAAAGGTTGGTTCAAGGACACTTCAAGCCCCTCTCTGCCAGACCAAAGGAGAGAGATTTACTCTAGGGATTCACATGGTCTCATGTGGCAGAGTGTACCTGGGGGTGTTGACTTCTTCACACTTTTCCCTGACCAGCAGCATCAGCCATGTCCTGCTACAGCCAGGCCTTTTGTTATTCCAAGTTTATGGGGAGTTTCAAAGCTATAATGGCACAGATTCCATTGCCTTAGCAGCACAAAGCAGCCTAAACCCAGTTCTGATACCTTACAGACAACTTCTTTACTGTAATCCCTCGCAGGTTAGTGCTACATATGCCCCTTTATTTAATTACATCATATATTGAGGTTACAAATATCCTTATGTCTTGTACAAGAAATGCTGTTTGGCTTTACACAGATAAAATGTCACTGCCCTGAAGAACAGCAACAGACCTATTATTGATAGTAGTTTATTGGCAGCTTTGTAGCTTCTCCTCCGGCTATTTCAAGTGTTTTTCAGTGATTCAAGTGTTTTTCAGTGATTCAGTGTTCCCTAAGCTCAGAATTCCCTAAGCTCAAAGGATAGATTGTGCTAAAAGCTCATATTACTACTATATAAAATTTGTGCTTTTTTTCTGAGTCCATGTAACAATCCACATTGGTTCAAAGATGAATTTTGAGTAGATAATTAATTGTAACACTTTTCTGCAGATAAATATTAATAATACACCTTTTAGAATGCTACTTTGATCTTTACAATATGCCTTATCTAGATATTTAAATAACTTCAAGAACTGGATTCCAAATCCTAGATAGTAGCTGTAGATGATGTCCTAGATGCAATGACATGATTTTTTTTTCCTGCTCTATATTTAGATGTCTTTTTAACTGTCCTCTTCTCCTGAAAAAATGGAGACGGGCTTAACTCCCACCAGTGGCGGCTCAGCTGCCACAGTCAGTGTTGAGGTCAGGTCTACCACCTGATTTCCCTAAAACCAGCCCGTAGCTCAGCCAAGTGGCAGATGGACAAGGGTGTAGAAGAATCCTGTATACACGTGATGTGAGACAGATGGCCTGAAGCCTCTGATTCCAGGGATGTAGGTAGATTCCTCCAGGAGATGCTGGGGTAAGAGGTAGAAGTGCATTAGTGACACATTAAACTTTATTATTTTGAAGAAAGAGAACTGAAGAAGTTGAGGGGTGTAGGGGAGAGACCTACAATCCTCTGGCTACATCGTATTAATCTGTGCAAGCTGGGGAATCGGCCCACTGATTTATAGGATTGCTTTTGGCACAAAATAAACTACTCTGCTCTTTGTAGTTCTCTGAAAAATCAAAGTTTTCTACTCTCTCCCCTAAAGCAGTATCATACTGTGGATGGTAGCAATTATATGATGAATATATGATGAAAGTCCCATTATTATATCTAAGTTAAAACACCAACACTAAAGAAATGGGAGACAGTAAAACCTAGCAACATTATTTTCCACCAGTGCGCAGATTATTGACAATGATTTTACTCATCTGTAATAAATTTATCTCTGGAATGCAAAGATTTTTTACATACTGAGTGGTGTTTGGTATTCAGGTAGCTGTTCAACGTAATGCACAATTATTGTAGGGCAATGAATAGGGCCCAGTTGCCCTTGGTTTTAATCTTTTTTTTTTTTTTTTGTAACCACTGGAATCAGTCATGGCACAAACAGAATTCTGACTTTCTCCA
>JAVCKT010009331.1:0-10811 GCA_032273925.1 Rhynchotus rufescens | reverse complement strand
AAAGAAAAGAAAAGAAAAGAAAAGAAAAGAAAAGAAAAGAAAAGAAAAGAAAAGAAAAGAAAAGAAAAGAAAAACTGAAGCATTTCAGAGCTATATTTAAACCAAAATTTTGTACATCCCAAGCAAAACAAGAGCTGTTTCTTTAAGAAACTGATTCTAACCAAGGTCAGTGGCTTTACTATCATAGTTAGAAGTTAAGTACTCTTATTGACAGGCAAACCACAGAAATTCTTTTATATCAATGAAGAATGGCAAAGAGATACATGGATCAGGAAAAGAGCCCAAGAGGAAAAGTACTTTGCACAGTAAAATTAAATTCACAGATCACAGATGATTTGTTAGTTCTTTCCAGGTTGTAGAGCAGTAATTTATGGGAGAGCTTTCCTGGCCCCTTTACCAGCACTACAAAAATGAATCTATTTTATTAAAGTGTAGGTTGCACTTCCTCATATGTGACAACTGATTGATCCGAATGAATTAATATAATCCTTTAAGAAGAGAGCTTTCCTATCATACTAAAGGTAATAGGCATTTCTTTGAGCCCTTTGTTTCCATATGTTTCTGAGAAGCTTTTCTTTATCAGCTGGGATGAAGGAGTTGCTAGAGAGCTGGAAAGTTTGTTTTCAGTGCAAAGAGAAGTCAAATGTCAGCCATTCAGGTTGCCCTCCTGGTATAAATAGATTTCCACTGCCTGCCTGTAATTTCTAAAAACAAGCAGTGAAACAAGCTTTTCAAAAATAGGAATTTCAGCTAATATAACTTGTAAGGCAAGGCTGCTCTTTCTATGGTGAGTATCTGCAGCTCTTTGCCAATCTATGCTTTACTGTCCATGGTGGGACCAGAGGCTTGTGGGACATTCCTCATGGTCCTACAGTGGTGATTTGTAATAGGGAGAGAGGTGGAGGGCTGATGGTAAATCATAGCAAGGCCGGTGGAGCAGTTCTGGTCTTGGGAGCAGCTCTCCTTGATGGCAAGCATTGAGGTTGGTCATCTCATAGCTCACCTTCCAGAGCAGGAATGGAGGCAACTGAGCATATATTTTTTTATAAAGGAAATGTTAATTTCCACATAGTATCATATGAACATATGAAGGAGTTGCCAGGATTTATGGGATAATATTCACAACTCATTCATCCTTCTTATGCTAGAAGCAAACATGTAAGTTGTTGTGCTACTTTCAATGCCCTTCAGAGACTGCACTGCCTTTTAAGTTCATCCATGTTGGGAGTCCTTTGGAAGAAGTGGCCAGGCAGAACTGCTCTGCAGCTTAAACATGAGTGCAAGCAGCTGCCTGCTGCCTTGCTCTCTCTGAATGGGAACGAGACAGGGGCACTGTGGGAAAGAAATTCCTTTCTTTTCTAGTTTTGACTTCTCCTATCATTGGTGCATGTCAAACCTCTGAAATGACCTCTGCCTATAGAGTTTACCTTTTATGACTTCCTACTAAGCCTGGCAAGGCCCCAAAGTTATTTGTGTTTGGTGAAAAGTAATTAAGTACTAAACATATGCTTTGGAGATTAACAATCTGACAGTGGTGTCAGGAAACATTCCCTGCAAGAAGGTTAGCAGACTGATCAAGAGTGTCAAGGAGCACTGCAGGGCTTTAAAATCCTTTGGGTAGAACTGTCTTATAATGCAACTCTAATTTGTAACTGCTATTTTAATAGATTTTTTTGTTAATTATTTCCACTTTTTTTTTTTCATATTCCCATCCTTACTGCAAGTTTTTCTCATGTCTTTTGCAATGGTGGGACCAAGCAACATTCTTAAAAGTCATCTTCACACTGGACTTCTGTAGAGCTGGATGCATAGTGTTGGCTGCTTTGTTCAAAGAAGCAAAGACATTAATATGCCCTGCTTGATTTTTTTCACCCATCTGCCCTATAAATGATCCTGTGGTTACACTGGAGCAAGACGCAGAGAAAGCTGTTACTGCCTGAGGAACAATATTATTAGTACATTAAAGGAAATTGATGCTTTTTTCCTCTAGTTTTGTTTGCATGTGTGTAGGTGGATATACGGGTGATTATGTGTGACAGAGAAAGACAGACTGATGGAGGGAAATGTTCCAGAGCTCTATCATCTTTTAGTTAGGAAGACTTCTTTTTTTATTTGATTTTTATTAAAGGTGGCATCACAAGTAATGAAAGGACAAACAATTTTAAAGCCTCAGAAGAAGAGGATTCTTTAATAAAGAAAGGATCTGTCTTGGAGCTTTAACTTTCTTAAATCCTTCAAATCCCTGAGCCAAATGCAATAACAAGCTGAACGTTTTTTACTCACCGTATCTTGGGGACAACTAGCAATCATCCCTAACTGAAACGCAGGACATTAATTCCGTGTGGAACCTGCATGCTGTAGCACTATGTAGTAGCTTGCTTTAAAATATCTCCAGGCTCACAAGTTCCATTAGAAATCTTCAAATGAATGTACATGTGGTATTTTTTTATTTAATAGTGTATGCATGTACAGAAATGTATCAACATATATTTACTAAACTGTTACTTTTCAAATTATTTTATTTATTAGTACACATACTTCATTCCATAAGTACTGTTATTAAACGTATAAGACTATTGATCTAAATTGCTTTCCCAAGAAACTGCTCCCCATAAAGAGCAGAATTAGTCCTCTATTTGGTTACAAACTAGGCTGAATTTCATAATGAAACTTTCACCATAAAAGAAAGAAGAAAACCAAAAATTCAAACAAAAATAACATCCTTGAAATGCATCATTGACTAAATCCCCAAAAGAGAAAGCTTCGATTTTTCTCAAGGATAAAAAAAAAAAGAAAAAAAAAAAGGAAAGGATGAAGAAAGTAAAAAGGATGCAGTGTGTCTTGTACGAGACTCCTTTTTGAAGAGATCGCACTAAAAAGGCTGCCAAGGAGATCCCTTGCTGTTGCAGTTTGTAGAAAGGCGCTCTCTTAATTATAGTCTGAGTTTACTGCATCTTTCTCTCTCCCCGTGTGTGTGTGTGTGTGTGTGTGTGTGTGTGTGCGTGCCTGCGTGCGCGTGCAGACAGCTGGGGAAAGCTGGCAGCACTACCTGAATAGCTGCTGAAAGAGGGAGACTTCGCAGCTCCTGCTTCCTTACTGGGCAGCAGCTACTCCGGCGGGTGCGGGCGCCTAACTGCCTTCTCCCATTGCAAAGCCCTTGGTAAGTCCCCTCAGCCCACAGATTAGCTCTGCAAAGGGCAGGAGCAGGGTGGGGGGCTGGGAGCCGGCGAGGAGGGGGAAAGGGGGCACTCAGCGCCCGTGTGTGGCTTCGCAGCAATTAGATTTTGGAGGTGTTTGCAATAACTGCACTAGGGCTTTTGTGCTTTGCTAGGATGCGAAGGCAATTGCATTGAATGTTTTATGTGCTCAAGAGCGTTCTAAAGTACATTTAGGAGTGCTTTAAAACTACACATTTTTTTTTTTTTTATTTTTTATTATTGATGGAGAGACTGGTAAGCACTTCTCAAAATTGCAAGAAGAGTGTTTCTGTTCTGTTTTGCTTTACCATCTCATTTTCCTGTTGCTTCTCTCTCCCTCTTTATTGTCTTGAACACGTTAATAGTCTCAGAAAGAGGAAACTGTGCCTTCCTGCCGATTGATGGATTTTGAAAGGTAGAACTTTTATCACAAAAGGGATGGCAGCTGAAGCTTTAGAGGAGACATGCATGCTTTTTGTTTGCATCTGTGCTCTTGCCCATGTTTCTGGCATTGATTGTGCAAATCTACCAAGCTCAGGAAAACTTCCCAAAGCTGGGAGATGCACATTTACTGTTCTGTATTCCAATGTGTATGCTTGCTAAATGTGCTTGTATCACATGTTTTATTAGTCATCTGCCTTGACAAGTGGCTCTCTCCAGGTAGTTCCTTTCACTGTATGTAGCAAACAGCCCTCCCAAACAGGCACACTTTTTCTCTACCTTTATCCTATGAATCAAGCTCATTAGGCTCAACAGAAAGTGACAGAGGCCATTGGAGAGGTGAGGTCACAGGTCTCCTTGCTCCAGGTGAGCAACAGTACTTGAAACGAGATCCTAGCATGATGCAATTATCTGAGTGTCCCGAAGCACCTTGGAGCTGGCTACATTTTCATTTGAAAAGTTATGTATGGATTATTCCAGGGATGGGCTGGTCATTATGGGGTAGCAATAGCATAGCTCAATTATCTTAGCTGAATCCACACCAACTTCCCTCATGGATAAATCCTAATTGATAGAGCAGGCAGCCTGAGTAGCCAGACATGAGACTACCCACTTATGTTATTGTGAATCCAGACCAGTTCTGAGTTGGCTACAGCTGTCCATGGGATCATATAAATGACACAGCGATATTTATAACTATGCGGGGAAAAACTGCTCCTTATATTTAAATAACATACACTAGTGATTTGAAACTGCTGCTTAGTGTCCCTAGAAATAATTTTTTCTGCCACTGAACAAACATGGTAGCTCAAAGGATTAGGGTTTAGGTCTGCAAAGGTTGCTTTCCAGCTACCGTGGGTAAATCTACATCTCCTTATACAGGTCAAAGGGATTATATTGATCATTTCTTCCCCTTCTAGATGACTTCAGTGCTTATTAAGGGACAACTTTAACAAGCTACTATTAAAACGGATCTCAGATCTCAGATCTCAGATCTGCAGCCAAGCACAAAACAAGTGTTGCTTTCAGAAAATTCATCATTTTATATTAAGTTCATAGGAGAATGATGCTAAAGGGTGCAAATGATGAGGGCATTGATAAGTGAGCTTGTGTAATTTCATGCGGTGTGGGTTATAAATGGGGAAGTGCCACATGTTCCAGGTTTTCAGAGACAACATTATTTCATCAATAACAAACAAAACTGTTGTGAAATTCATATTACTGACTTGGACACTTAGTGCATTGAATTGTGGGGTGCAATAGGGAGAAGAATAACTATCAGGGAAAAAAAACATCTACAACCAAAGACAACTTTTTGCCCAGTATTTTTGTCCAACTTCTACATAAGCCAGTTGCTAGAATACTCACTCTTGAATACAGCTAGATTTGTTTTGTTTTGCTCTGCTTTCATCTACTAGGATATGTGAGAGAGCAGAAATACTGTAGTGAAAAGAATTCCATGAGAGAGGGATTCAGAACAGGTTATTCTGCTCAGCTCTGGGCCACATCCCAACATCAAATTCAGCCTTGACCATAATCATTTTTGTAAGGAGATTCTGCTGTCATCTGTTCACTATCAGCATGGCAGCACATTCTCAAAGCAATCAAAGCAACCTAGTATCAGATCAGGAAGGCGGAGAAATGCTGGGGGCTGTTTGTCAGGGGCCATATGCAATGACCCTTCTGCTTACTGAAACCGTTGTACTCTGTGAGGATGATGTGAGCCCACATGAGAAGAAGTGACAAGGAGAAAGTCTTAGCTGGCATGCAGGATCTGTGTTTACCTACTCTGGAGAGCCTGTAGAGCACTAGTTGCAGAGCACAAGGGACCTGCCTCCTCCTCCTCCGTCCCCGTGGAGCAGCCTCAGCGCAGATGGGATGAGACAGGAACTCTCACCTCTTCCTACTCAGGGCATGTGCACATGTGCCCCTGATAGAGAGGAAGGCATGACTCTTGAGCGTGCACCCACACATCCGTACTGTAGATAACCTGATAAGCTGAGGAGAGCAGATGCTGCCTATGTTTGGGCTGATCTGGCTGTGTGCCAGCATGTGTTTCCAGGTAGGGGTTTACTAGATGTTCCCACCAGCTACAGCAGAGAGTTATTTCTGGGTAAGATGACGCATTGCCCTAAGTTGTCACCGATACAAAAAGTCCTCAGATCTTGCTGGCATGAGCCACAGAGATCTAAACACAACTTCAATCCAACCTGGATTTTCATCAGAAATTCTCTCTGTTACTCCTCTGACTTGAAATGAGCTCTCCTCCCTGCCCCCATCAAAGATTGCAATTTATGAGGCAGAAAATGCCAAATACTCAAGCACTGGCAGAGTTCTTTTAAATTATGTTTCTAGTTTATCATTCTCTTATATGCCAAAGTTTTCTCTTTCCCCTCTCTGTTTTTATATATAACAAAACACATTATTCCAGGCATTTCAATACTTGGCATTAAAGCATAAGGGTCCATATATCCTTGTCCACTGAACAAACAGGGATTTTCAAAGGGTATTCTCTGTGCTGGAGGTGTTATCTGTGTGCAAAACCCGATCAGAATTCTGCCCATAAAAATGCAAAACAAAAACAAGGAAACAGGGTCTGGTCATGTTTTACTACTGTAAAAGCCCCCTTGTTGTTCCCAGGTACTTTCCTTCTCATTTTCTGTGAGTTTCCCGTGGATTTGATTTAGACTAAAGCTCTTTGAAACAGGCATCACGTCTCCACTCATTGCGCACCTTCATTTCTTTCAGCTTGCTGCATGAAAATATAAAATATTAACCAAAGCTAGAGCACTTATAATGAAAAAAAAACCTCATGCAATCTTCTGATCCTGACTGCTCCTTTTGCTGTAAACCCTTACACCCTAGGAGGGTCCAAAAGGAGAGAAACCTATTCAAGCTTTCTGCCCTAAGTTTTTTGTGATTCCCCCTAGAAGAGGGCTCAAAATCCAAACATCTGTTTTCTCCTTGTATTACAGGAAAGTGGTAAGGGTGGAAAGACCTTGAAAAGCTATATCCATGCAGTTAGTGGCAGAGTTCTGAATAAACTGGAAAGACATTTTTCAATGTGCCATTCTCATGCTTAGAATTAAAAACTAGTTTTGTCATTGGTAGGACAAGACTGGGACTGACATTTAGTAACATATGAATTCCCCGATAACTGCTACCCCAAAATGTAAATTATGTTAGGGACGGCTCACCCCAAGACAAGGCACAACAAGTGTTCATTTTTCTTTTCTCAGAGGGAGAAGATCTTTAGAAGACAACCACAGCATAGGGAAGATACAACTCTTAAGACTTGGTAGTCAAAATTTCTCATTGATTTGAAAAAAGAATGAATTCAGAAATCGTACAATATCCTCCGAGTATAGAGCCTCATTTTTGCATTAACCCTGCTAAACAATTAAGAAAAGGAGAGCAGAACAAGTAACTAGGCAATAGAGACCATGATCACAAATACCCTTCCCATGCTTTTAAACCTCGATCAAAGTTATTTGACTTGAAATTGGAGGCTTTTTCACCAAGAAACTGTGGCACGATATATTCTCAGCACTGTCACAGATGCTAGCAAAGCAGCTTATTTCCATTATGAAAACAAAGCTGAAGCACTGTAACATATGTTGTGTTGATTCATGCCTTAGAAAATATCATTCTGTGGAGATATATTTGATAAATGCAATAGGAAAGCAGCTGATTCCTTGGAAAAATGTGTTTGACTGCAGCATTAGCCACTTGAATATTGCACTTGACAAACACTCAGATGAGATACATTTTCATACTTTGCCGTAAGACTTAGGAACTTTCATTCAGATGCAATACTATTTCTTTCTCTTCCTGAATATCTTAAAGGATGCTACTTAAAACTGGAAAACATTGGTAAACATTTTCTTCTATGGGAATTGGACCCTGATGTTGCTAGCATTCAAACTTCACAATAGTACTGTTCCCTACCTGAGAAACTGAGATAATATATCTGCTTCTCTCCCCACCTATGCACCCTTCATCTTTCTTCTTTGCTTATACTGCACACTAAGGGCAGAGACTGTGTCTTATTGTATGTGCAGCACCTACACACTCAGCACCTACACAGCTCTTTGCTGCAGCATGTAGGGGCTCATCTAAAAGAATTTTCCACACACACCACTAATTGATATTCTCAATGTCCACCTTAGCCAACTGGATGGTGTCAGTGATGCTAGGAGTATTTCCTTCTAGAATACTGAGCACAGAAACACTTGCAGGCTTTAAAACACCTTCCAGATTTAGCTGTCTTCTCTGGTCACTGAGAGCTTCAGTTTCTCCGTTTATTACTTTGACACCTTTTACAACTAATAAAATTCACATTCAAGAGTTTGAAGAAAAGACTTATCATATCTGTTTTGGAATCAGTTCATCTGGAAATGGATGTGGCAATTATAACAATGATACTGAGAAATAACAATTTATTTGACGGTTATATTGGCTCCAAATAACTGACAACAATAAATGATTGGTTTTGACAGTTAATTAAGTATGGTGAATCCATGGGGAGCTGATAGGTGCCCTAAAAAGGGATATTCTTGCAGAATTTTCTTTCTGACCAGAAACCTCCTCCTGTAACTAACAGCTGACATCTTCAGTAAAATTCAGCACCAAATAATCTAAACAAGAACAGCCCATCTTGCTGATGCATGCATGTCCCAAGACTGTCTGTACATTTGGCTGAAATGTGCTGTGCAAAACAGGAACAGATTTTGGTGAACTGTTGGTTCTTAGCTCCCTATTTCATGTATTTTAGGTTAAAATGTAATAAAATTTAAAAAGTGTTCTTCATCCTTCTTAAAGATGCAATAAACCATCTATCAGCTGTGGCAAGAGGAATTAGTGAATATATCCTTGATGAATTCATCCTTATCAGAGGAGTTAAACCTGATTTTGGAGAGAGAAGAGGGTAGGCAGGAGCTCTTTCAGAGTACAAGGAGCCTGTGCAGAACAGCTAGTTCTATATCCTTCTCTCTCTGATGACTCCACTGAGATCAATACGAGAAGGACACAAGTTACAGCAGCACAACATAAGATAGAGAGAGAGGAATCAAAATGTAAAATTGGTCCAAAAAAGCAGCACAAAAGTTTATGATGAGTATATTTTATGTTGCGTTTCTTAAGGAAGACAGAATGAACTTGATCACCTCTCCAGTTCAACTAAAAATCTAATTTTTGGTACAGACTTAAAAAGAAAAACAACTAGACACAGAAAGATTTCTTTTATTATGTTCAAACTGGAAATCTGAAGAGAAGCCTTCACATAAAGCCAGATCTGACCGTCTCATAAATCCCTGTTTTCTTCTAGTTCCATTCAAACAGAAGTCAACAAGGTGATTCAAGCCAACATGCAGCACAGAGCAGGAACTATCAAGAGCTTTCCCTCCAAGCTACTGCTTTCTCCATACAGATTTGATCAGCTGCTTAGAACTTACTATCAGGGGAATCTCCGACTCAGAAAAGACACTCAAGTGTCTTTTGGAAATCCTGTAACCCCATGTGTTGAGGTTTGATTCTCCTTCTGGGAACTGAAGGTAGAAGAGAGAAGAGAAAGTAGAGATGTAGGAGGGTGCTCATCCTTCTCTTCCTTCACTCTACCCCCAATCAGCTTCTTCCTCCTGCAGAAGCCAGATGTCCCTGTTCAATCTCTCTAAAACTACATTCTGGAAGGAAGCATCTCTTGCCTCTGTTTGCGTATCTGCAAATCCATGATGGAGCTCCAGGAAAATAGTTATAGCGTGTGGTTCTCTGCTCCCTGTGCTGGCAGATGCCAGCTTTCTTTTATTTTTGAGTGACACAGTATGTGACACAGTATGGTTGGCCACACTCACAGCATTAAACAAATTTTAATCACTCAGCAATGGAGGAGAGAGAGCCTATCTATTGATTGAGCTCCCTATAGCCGGTACCTGACATTACTGAAGTTAAGTTTATAGAGTCAGTTTTTTTGTGCCAGCAAATTGCAGTACCTAGCCTTAGAAACTGTAAATAGCTGCAATGTTATGTTTAAAAATGAAAAATTGATTTCTTCATGAGAATGGCATCTATTCTGTTTTGTTCACTGCGAAGCTCCCCTGGATTATACTTTCCAGGACACTACAGAGTAATATGGATGCATATAACTGCCTGACTGCTGATTCACTTCGAATTCTCTGAGCATATTTTTCAAGCTCAATATCCTGCTGTCGTGTGTATCTAAGGTCAGAGCTCAGCACCTCTCATATTTAGCTAGCTGCAATGGTTTTTAGCTTGGCCTACCCCCGAAGGGGCTTGCAATAAAAAGCAAGATAAAAATCACAGAATAAAGGCAAAGAATAAAGGCAAAGAATATGTCCTTGCTCCCTAAGATTTGATTCTCTTGGCTTACAGTTGGGACTACATTAAAACAAAATTGTGATCTGCTCTGGATAGTAGTGGGATAGTAGTGGGACAAGGAGCAGGCCTGGAAAGTGGGGCAGCAGAAGGAAGGAGAATGTGCACCACTAGTGCATTACCTCCATTGTGCGACAGATGAAATATCTGAAAAAGAACCAGGTTTGTGCCATCTGTTTGATTTTTGGGTTGCTTCCAGAAAAGGACAAGCCTAAAAGGATACTGTCCATTTTAGCTAATGGAGTTCATTCCGTCCTTAAGCACAAATCACATACATTTTATTTGTGACCACTGACACAGGAATACTCCAGTTCATATAAACAAAGATATTAGGTAAAGGGCTTAATTTTCTTAATAGGCAGCTAATCCATCTATCCATACTTCTAAGTAAGCAAGTCTACTTTTCAATAATGAATGTGTTATTTATTAGATTTGGCTCAGCCTGCCAAGTTTAAATCTGGATTTAATCTTATCTTATGATATTCAGTGCTAGGATTTTGGTTCAGGAAAGTGTCAGCATAAACATATATATTGCTATGTCTGGAAGTACCCACTGTACAGCTGTATTCCAAAGCTGTTCCCCCCAAAACATTCAACACCTGTGTGTCTGTACAGCTCTCATTTTTCATTTTTAACAAGTGAGAACTGAGAGCATACCAGAGTGACTAGCTTCTGATCATAGATTGCATGAACGGCCAACCTCGTGAAGACTGCTTAAACCAGTGACAGGAAGGAAGGAAGGAAGGAAGGAAGGAAGGAAGGAAGGAAGGAAGGAAGGAAGGA